>CAAKHG010051898.1:0-25801 GCA_901007715.1 Dactylopterus volitans
TAAAACAAGTTTATTCTGCTCAATTTTTAATCGATTGCCAAGCAGTTTAGTCTTTTTTTTTTTTTTCCAAGGGAGCAATATTCTTTTTATTTAATGTTGAGGTTTTAAGTAAACATACATGTTTATTTTATGTGCAACTCGGCTGCCAATTTCGGGAATGAATAAATGAACACTTAACTCGTGAAGAAATACAGAGCAACAAACACCATGTTAATGCATCTGCTTCTGGCAGGTTTCATGGACAAATATAAGCTTGTTATATTGGCTCGTGGCTACTGGACTGACCATAGGCACTGCTTTTATTCAGTTATATGTAACTTTGTTGGTTATTTGTGCTGCGCACGCATGGTTGCAACCGTGCTCTCGGGAGCTGCGACCGGCGGCTCCAGTGTACGCCGGTATTCATCCATTCTCAGCCTCAGGTAATTATCGCGTCGCTATTTGTCAGAGGAGTCGCAGAGTGGTTTGAGCCGTCGCCGTGGTAACGGAGCGATCTGAATGACAGCCTGTCAACTGGGCATCAAACTCCAGTCAAAAGGAAGCCTGCAATCACGTCGACGAGCCTTAGAATAGAGTTTGTTTATCGTGAAATGGTGACGAGGAGGCTTTTGTTCCTACTTGGGGAGTCTTGTGTTTCAAAAAAAACCAAGCAAACCCCCGAGTTTTTTGTCATTCATAAAAAAAACAACAAAAAAAAAAAACAACCGATGACGGGTTGGATTCTGGCTCCCCCCCAAAACAGGTGATTCCGTTAAGTCATCCATCAGTCACAGAGTAGCTTGAGCCGTCACCGTGGTAGCCGAGTGGTCTGAATGACGGCCCGTCAGCTGGGCATCAACCATCAGCCAGAGGGAGGCCTGTGAATAATTTCCCAAGTGATACGGCAGAGTGAAACCACAGATAGATTGCAAAGGACAGATATGTTGCATTGCAGGTTTAGTTAAATTTTAGACTTTCTAAGACCTTAATGAACACATTTTAACACCGGTTTCATATCCATGCTGGCAAGGAAAAAAAAAAAAAAAGCTCAGAAAATATTAGAATTTTGCGTGAGACATTTTGTTCTTCCCACACTCGAAGGTTTTAGCTCGTTCAGAATCAGATCGTGTGTGCAACAGTTCCCTTTTAGCCTCATTGCTTGCATATGACTTATTTTTTCATTATCCTGAGTAGAGCCCGGAGCACCTGCGCTTTTATTGTTGCTGTAGATCCAGTAGTAGTGTCTGGAGGGTGCTTACTGGAGTTGCCGGAGTTATTAGTGCATTATTAGTGCAGACTGATATGGGGCGATGGCAGCTGGTGGCTTTTTTTTGGTCATTTTGGAGGGAGGCAAACACATGTGTTGTGAAGTTAAGCGGTGGTTGAATTTCTTCCCACTGCGAGGCAGCGAGCTCATCCATCACTTCCGAGCTTCCACATGGGAGCGTTTCTATCGCTTAAATGTCCAGCTAAACTGCATGCAACGAACGGCTTATTTTACAAGTGGAAATCTAGCGTAATATCTGTGTCTAGTAAAATACCTGCGTATAATAGCCAACATAGCAACATGATTATCAATTTCATCAGCTGTATGAAGCACATATTCCCACTTGTACGTCTTTATGCTGCAACCCGACTCGTCCCCTGGTCTCGTTCTGTTGCGGTGAGTTTTGCATGACACGTTGCACAAACACAAGACATTTCTGTGCTCCATCGGATTTCGCCGCTTGGCCGTCACCGCGCCCCACTTGCTTTGCTTCCGCCTTCAATAAGCGTGCTTCGTTTTCATTGGCTAGCGTTCCGGTCGCATGACGATCCACGCAGGACAGGCTCGGTTTCCCTCATTGTCCTGCACATACTACCGGATTTACGATTGTAAATAATGAACATGTTAAATTCTTAGGCTGAAATCACTCGCAACACACACCTCACACCTCAGGGGAATCTGCCCTGATAATCTTAAGAGCCTTCGGATAATCGGGCCTTTGCTGACTTTGATTGGGGGTAGGGGATCGGACCAGAAAAAGGCCCGGTTATCGTGTAATGCGTACCCCGCTTAAAACTTGACTGAGCGAGTGGATAACCATCGATTGGTGTTTTGCACACGTTGTCCGGACTCGTTCCTGAAGAAGTTGCTATTGGAGAGCACATCGTGTTGTGAACGCGCATAGAAGACGCGGTGTTACGCGAGAGGCGGCCATCTTCTCCGAGCAAACATAACAAACAGTTGTATTTCGCTCTTTCGCTGCGCATTACGCTCCGACAATACTGGATTTCTGTTCTTGGACCGTCAGCTGCAGAGGGCCTCCGGTCTTTGCCTCATTCAGATGTTGCATCTGAACCGGTTCCCCTTCAGACCCTCCTCAGGGATCATCACTCATCTAGCTTCCACATTCAACATGTGTGTAGTTGTCAGTGTGCGCGTCTGTTAGCAATTTCCTCCATGTTTCCTGTCTTCTCTCAGCTCACCACGGTGGAGAGGAAGCTGGATGATGCAGGAGCTGCACGGGGACACCTAAAGCTACTAAGTTGTCGTCTTTGATTTACGCTCTTATTATGTATTATTAATATCATGCGTCAGTAATTATGTCCTTGTTACCTGAAAATTCTTTGTTCCTCCTCCCTGACTCAAACAGCCTCTCACTCCCAACTAGTTAAGTATGGAGGCGCACTGCTTCCTGTCACTCGTTCATCTGCCTGCTCCTCTGTGTGTATCAGTTTGACAAATTCGCAAAATCAAATGAAAAATGGAACAAAAGAGCGCAGCAGATGGAAGCACGTGTGTGTGAGTGTGAGAGAGGGAATGGAGAGAGAGACAGAGAGAGAAAGAGAGAGCACGCGAGCGAGAGAGACTGGGTTTCTCTGGCAGCCGCCTGTTCTCATCTGAACCCTGAAACCATAAACCAGAAGTCTGAGGACAGGAAACAACTGTGTTCATGGCTGCATTGTGTGTGCATGCGCGTGTTTGTGAGTGTGTGTGCGGCATTTATCAACTTAGACACAACTTCATGCATAGACATGAGGGCACTGGCAGAACAATGGGGATAAAAGCATTTTTTTTTTGTCTGTTTTTTTTTTTTTACCCCGTTTTTTTGTAGTTGACTTTAGTAACACAGTTGACTCGTGCAAAAAAAAAACAAAAAAGTAAAAAAAAAAAGAAAAAAGAAGAAGAACCCTGAATTCAGTTGCTGTGGATAAAAAGACTGAGGCCACCAGGGAGCCACATCCTATCCAAAAACCTTCAAATCAAATTAGGGAGAAGTTTTTTTGGCTGTTCCTTGCCTGTGTAGTTTATGAGTCCAATAAAACACAAGCTCTCCACTCCACTGTGTTTTGTGTGCGCGTGTGTGTGTGCGCGTGTTGTTGTTGTTTGTGTGCTCACTCTGTCATAGCATATCAGTGCTGTTTATGAATTTATTGAGGGGTTTTGTCTGCTGGTCAAATAGCTCTCAAATAAGCCAAATGCTCTTGAGGCGGAGTTATTTCAGTTTTTTATTCACTGTTGAATACAGTTGTTTGGTCCTGCTTTGCTACTAAGTAATGTGTGTGTGTGTGTGTGCGCGTGTGTGTGTCTGTGCGTTGTGGCTCGGACAGGACGACACTGATGTAACCATTTCGAAAGCTGGAATTATCATGACCTGAATCGCATTTTGAAACACGTAAGAGATTTTCGGACGCGGCAAGATATGCAACATGCCACTGAGCTGCCGACTTGACATCAGGTTTGTCGCTCGGCGGCAAAAAAAAAATCAAAAGAAAATTACATGTGCTGACCTGAACCTTTAATTATGAATATTCCACGCAAAATATGAAACAATAGTCAGCAAATATGTATGTTAAGCCATCATGCAGCTGCTGTCAAACATACTGACAAATGATTTTAATGTTGTTTCTGACTGCTTTAATAAAAAACAATAGGGTTAGGCTTGGGGGGGAATGTATGAATGAATGTGAGTTTCAAAGTATTTCTTGAGGCAAAAAAGAAAATCATTCCAAAAATAAATAAAAAAAATTTTGAAAAAATGTTTTCATCTGAAGGACAAAACTACTTTAAAAGAGAAGTCACAGTAAAAATAATTTCACTGCGATTTTTTTTTTGTTTTTTCCCCCGTCTGCAGTGAAGGACCGTCTTTGTGTATTTAGAAAGGGAAAGCTGGCCGTCAAGCAGGCGGGGGGGAGACTGTCCATTGGTCACCGCTCAGCAGGAGCAGGAAGGAAACCTTTCAATAGAGATGCTCCTCCGACTTCTTTTCAAATGACTCTCTCCAACCAATCAGCAGGCCTTCCAAAAATTCACCGTATACACACACACACACAAACACGCACGCACGCCTGCGTACACACAACCCCACAAAGCCTCAGACGTCGGGTTGGATCTGGTTTGTCCCCCAGCTGTCAGCTGCTGGACTCCATCAAGCAAATAAAAAAAAAAAAATGCTTGCGCACAAAATAGCATCATATTGTCTTGTGAAAACAGCAGCATCGCCTTGAAACCAAAAAAACAAAACACGCACATAACCCCCCCCGGCCCCCACTACCAACTCCCAATTAGACTGAAGGTGAATTGATGCTATTCATCAGCGTATGAGACAGAGAGAGATAGAGGGAGGGAGGAACAAAAAGATGAGGCAGGATACGACAGGGAAAATGGATGCAGACGGAAGAAGTTAAAGGAACAGTGAGGTCCGGATCTTCGCAATTTCACCATCACCGCTGCAGACAACAGGAGGGATAAATCTCGAGAAGGATGAGCAGAGGAATGTCAATGCATCAAGTGTGTGTGCGTGTGTGTGTGTGTGTGTGTACTGCACATACAGTTGTTTCTCAGGCATTTAGATAAATGGACAAATGAGGGAGGGGTGGCAGCAGGGGGAGGGCTTCCTGGCCCTGAGTGATCGAGCGGCCTCAGAAAATGAGACGTCTTTTGTCTCTATGGCAGCTAAAGAGGCTCCTCTGTGCAGCCACATGAGAGGACGTGGCCACAAAGACGTGAGGGGCGGGGGGGGGGGCGCGAACAGAAGCATGGAACAGGGAGGCAGCGGAGGAGAATGAGGCATAAGACTAAATGATATTGGCCGCAGTTTCCATGGTAGCTGATTTCACTGTAGCGCTGTGGCCTGCGCTGAGGGAGAAATTTGAGTGGGGTTCACAACTCCGGGTGGAGGAGGAGGCCGGTGACCTGAAACGGAATTGCATGGCTTATTTTAGATGCCTGTAATTACACGAGATCAATTTATAAACGCGGTCACCGAGGAGTGATGCGGAGACATAAATAACGCAATAACACAGTGCTGTTCAAGGCAATCACGGTGCATTAAAACATGATCTTAAATAGGGCCGGAGAAGACCGGTGTATGAAGAAGTGATCGACTGAGTGGGTTTGAAACTAATCGCATGAACGTAACTGGAGGTGTTTGGACGATGTAACGTAAAACGCACGCTAAGTGATGCGTCCACTGTCAAGATAAAGTCACGGCCAATTATTATATTAACCATCCATTTCCCAAGTTCTATTCTAATAGTATATTCTGAAAAAGAAAAAAAAAAAAAATCACCTCACGTACCTCATGAGGCACTCGCCAGGTTTCACCAGCACAGATAATCAATTACACAACCAAGACGGAGGGGCAGACGCGAGGCAATTGGTAAGTGTAGCGCGTGCGTGTGTGCGTGCAGGAGAGATTGATATATTTAGTATGTGTGACTGTATGTGGGCAAGTGACGGCGAGGCAAATGGCGTTAATACAAAAGAAGGAGGGGGAACACAAGTAATAATGTGCAATATAATAATTGCTTGTAATTATTTTTTTCTTACAAAAGAAACCTCGGGCGCCGCAAGTGTGATACTCGTCTCTTTGCATCGATGAATTCCTATTTTCCGTCGTGTGAGGCCGTTCCTCCACATGCTGCCTTGACCCACCTTCCTGAATGATGGTTCTAGTTTTCACTCCGCATGGACTTATTCCTCCAATAATGCCTGTATAATGCAAACCCCCCTAATGCACAATCAAGCAATATCCTGTGTGTTTTGTGATGCCAGGACACACTCGGCTACCAGAACATTTGTGCTGTGGCGATGTCGTGTGAATGCGTAAAGACGTTTTGGGGCCGCAAAGGTCAAAGAAAATGGAAACTGAATCACAGAGACTTCCTTTCACACACAATAATGACGCTTTTTTTTCTCCTGCTCTCTCATGTTAAAAACGACAGCATGGAAAAATGGGGGCGAGGGGGAACTCGCCGACTCCAGTTCCAGGCTTGGAAGTCTTAAAAATCCTCCGTTAGGATTGCAAGTTACATTCAATCGACAAAAACAAGTAAGGAGCTGCGGTTTGCGGTTAAACATGTCATGCAGCACAATGTTTTCTTTATTTGCACCAATCAGCCACGACATTATGACAATTGACTGGTAGAAAACAAAATAACAGAATAACACTGATTATCTGGTTGCCGTGGCGACCACTATCAGTGGGTGGGATAGTCAGAACATCCGCAGAACTGCAGCTCTTGTGGGGCGTTCCTGGTCTGCAGTGCTCCGGAAACCAGGAATCAAATGTGGTCCGAGGAAGGAAAAGCGGTGAACCGGCAAACAGAGTCATGGGAGGCCCAGACCCAGTGATGTACATGGGGAGTGAAGGCCGGCCCGCATGGTCCGAACCATCGGACCAGCTACTGGAGTTCAGTCGGAACACACGCTTATATTCCACAGATCTGAATGCAACCCGGCATTCAGCTGTGGGATGTGCCGCACAAACAAGCGCGATCCACGGAGGATCCGCCTTGCAACTTCCAAGACTTGAAGGATCTCCTGCTAACATCTTGGGCCCAGATGCCAAAGCACACCTTATAGAGGTTAAGTGGAGTTGAGGCCTGGACGGGTTTGGGCCGATTTGGTC
This sequence comes from Dactylopterus volitans, assembly GCA_901007715.1. Taxonomy (NCBI): domain Eukaryota; kingdom Metazoa; phylum Chordata; class Actinopteri; order Syngnathiformes; family Dactylopteridae; genus Dactylopterus; species Dactylopterus volitans. Next base: position 6,876 of record CAAKHG010051898.1, read on the forward strand.
TCAGAAGGGGGACCCGCACACTATCCTGCAGGTGGTCATGGTGTCACGCCTGCTCTGTGTATGTTTGGTGGGTTGACAGGTTTGGGTGCAAAGATCAGATTTGTCCAGTGCATACAGGCAAAAAAAAAACAAACACAAAAAATAAACTGAAGACACAAAAACAACCACACACACACACACACACCAGCTGAGTGGAAAGATGACTGACGAGTCTCCGGCAAGAGCCTTGTGGCTTTGATGCTGCAAAGGCAACGCTCTTCATGACGCCGCGCAAGTGGAGTCACACAGGCTCGTCGCCCAGGGTAGTGAGATCCACCTCAAGAAAAAAAAAAATGACAATCTTGTGATTATTAAGCTCCTGGACCAGCGGGGGCACCTCGGCGCTGACTGAGAAGCGGCCGGTGGTTCGGCGCCTCAGACATCGATAGAAGCGGCTACTGTCAAAACCAGATGTAGAGGCTCCAGCAAGGAGGGGGAGGAGAACCGCCCCAGCAAGAGATTAACGGGAACGGAGGTGACCAACAGTCCTGGGGGCGGGGGGGGGCAAGATCAAAGTGGTAGCCAGGTAAGCGGTTCGAGATGCAGAGCAAGACGCCCGTGAGAGGAGCTCGAGAAAGCGTCACAGGCTCACAGCTGCGACAGCAAGCGGCCTTTTTTTGTTTTGTTTTTCCCCCAAAAGAACAATTAAAATAGAAATTCCAAGTTAGAAAGTTGCATTCATGATACTGGAGAACATTTCTGACAAGAGTGAAAAGAAAATATAAGTTGGAGACAAATTGGAGCCATGAGTGAATTTCACATTTCCACTTTGTTGTGATATATATATATATATTTTTTCTTTTTCGTAGAGCGCAGTTTGTGTCTTTCATTAGTGTTAACGTTACGGCAGCGCGCTCATCACCGACACAAAGTCTGCCTTAGTTATTCTCATCACGCTCATACAGTCAAAGTGTTCCTCCCGCCCCGGAGGCATTGGCTTCATGCTGACTTTAGCGCTCCACCACATCGTTCCTCGCGCAAGTTCCACTGCGTCAGAACAGATAAATTGAAAAGACAACAAAATCCTCTAAAATATATATTTCAGTCACTCTAATCCACTGAAACTTTAATTAACAACTTAAGGAGACGGAGCATTTTGGAGGCATTTTCACGCCCGGCTCATGTTTGCATTCGCCATGATAATTGGGTTTCACAGGCACTTTTACCACGCTCTTTTTTTTATTTTTTTATTTTTTTTATCCCCACTTCATGTTAATACATTAACTAGACAAAAGAGATTGTAGCTGCGTGGAGAAAGATTGAAGAAGCACAAACACTGTTGCAAAAAGTAAATGATTTTATGTCACAGATGAAGAAACATTGTGACGGCAGACTGAGTAGAAACTGGAAACCTAAATCTCTGTCTTTATGCGGGCATCTCTCTTCTTCTTTTTTCGTATTTTTTTTTTTTGGAAAGGTTAACTGCGGACACGGCCCACATGTTTACCCACCTACCATCTGTTAGGTATCCTGCAAACTCAGCCCTTGTGACGCGTGCCTGATTGTTACCGCAGATCACCGAAGAGAAATGAAGTAGTGTCATGATGCTTTTCGATTAGCCTAAAAATGATCACGCCAGGTCCCACACCTTTGCCACAGCCGTCAGCGCGTGGTCCCGACACACCTGCCAGCCCTCTGCATCTCCATGAGAGGCAGTGGCTTCTCCACGAACTGCGATGACTCCAAATGGTTGAAATTTCTACAGAAAGTTTTGGATACTCCTCACGGTCATGGTTGACACTTTTTGAGTGCGCCTCACACAGACGAGAAATCGGTGCTTCGTTCATCTACATAAGACACCGAAGTGCGTGATAAAGCGCTGTTATTTAACCATGAGGAGTGAGATGTCGTTGTGGAGTCATATCTTTACAGAAATGGGGGTTGGCGCATCTCTTTTTTTTTTTAAAAAAGGGCCATTTCCATCGTCTCTCTGATGATTCGCTGCTGCAGCCGTTTAAGCTGAGCTAATCTTTGGGAACTATCCGTGGTGCTGAAAACGCCGGGCAGCTAAGCACAGCACTGAGCAGCGTGAGCAGAGTGTGTTCTCTGGCGTCTAATTGGTTCCCTTGCCGCGGCCCATCCGCTACCCCATTGGTCTTATCGGCGCGGCACCGAGGGCGATCCTCCAATCACGGCGCGGCGACACGGGCACCGCCGCCGCTCCCGGGCTCGCCAGCGTGCCTCTTGATTTTCTACCCGTTAAGTCATTTAGAGAGTAAAGCAATAAACGTGCCGCTGTGTTAATTAGGGTTAACTGTGAGCGGGTACTGAGGCGCTCGCTGTTCCACTACCCTTCTGGGCCCGGCTCAGACTCTCGTGGTAATGTCAGACTCTCCCGACCCTCTTAGGTGGGAGGTTTAGGGTGCCGTTTGGATTGCAGTTTTTGTTGCCGTGGCAGGGGAAACCTCAGATATTCCGTCGATTTTTGAAGAATAATTTTGGGCTCGTTTCTTAGAAAATCCTCTTCTGGTTATATTTTATTCAACAGCACCTGGTAAAGATGTCCTTGTAGTTTTTTTTTGTTTGTTTTTTTAAGTTTTCATTTTTTATGTCACCATTTCTAATCCCCTGCAAATACTGTAAATAACTGTACTTAGACCATCTGGTGATTTTATGCTACTTCACCCCCCTCCGCCCCAATGAGCTGGGCCGTGACACTCCACAGAATAGCATGTAAACATTCACAGGCTTTGCAGTGTTGCAGCACCACTGCAATCATTAATTATTCAATGATTGCAATTAATAGGAAAATCCTTTTTTTCCCCCCTTAACTTAGAAAACAGTGCAGAATCCTTATCCTGGGTTTCCTGAGCTCAACAACATCTTTGCATTGTTTTTACAGGCCAAAACCAACATTTCTTCGAGTAGGTGATTATGTACATAGGATGGTACCAATAATAAATGTATGACATTGTTAGTTGATTAATCGCTTCTCAGTTCTGACGGCCATTCGTTGTCTTTTAATCAACTAATCAATTTATTGGTTGCGCGTCACTTTGCAGGCGCATATGGACGTGCACAATTCATCTGTGAACTGCATCCAGGAAAAATCATTAACGGGATTAATTATTTACTTAGTTATTCATGTGCATTCTATTTTTTTTTTCTCCTCCATTTATAAGAAGCGAATTAAATCGCTCCTCGTTTCATTGGGGACAACCGCACCCTGGTATAGAGACGACACACAGCAGCGCGCCAGGAGGCTCTGTCAAGAAGCTGCAAGCTACAAAAGTGATCTTTTTTTTTTCTTCTTTTTTTTTTAATTATGCCATTTTCAATTTCTTACTGAGGCGGGTTTTTTTTTTGGTTGTTTGGGGGTTTTTTGTCTTGTTGTTTTTTTTTGTTTTTTTTTTTTACCTGTTTGTGGCAATGTGTGCACAGATGAAGCTGAGATGAAAAATAAGCTGAGACAACTATTGAGTTCCCTTCCTCCGGTGGTCCCCACCTACCCCCCCCCCCACATCCACCCATCTTTAGATAGACTGTTATCCAATTAGGTGATTGTTATTGCTTTAATCGATGGAGACGTGAATGTGCCTGCGTCTATTTGCATGCAGACACGCACACGCTACCACACACACACACACACACACACACGTTGCCTCGCCCAGTTACTATGGAGATGGAAGGGTGGGGCGCGAGGGGTGAAATGTGAATATAAGTGACAAGAGCAGATCCACAATTAAGTGCCATGCAGGCGGGAGGAAGAGAGGGAGGGAGGGCATGCGATTTAATCTGAGCTCCTTTACACACTCCTGGGACAATGCTGTACACACACACACGTCTCAGGACAGAGAGCATGGTAAATCATATATTTGAATTAAAATCTGTTGGACAGCTGTATTGCAAAATCATAAACATTGCCGAGGACAGTTAGTGTGACATGCCATTTTTTTTTAAAATTAAATCACTGGTTATATTGTTTCATTTACAAAAGGATTTTGTACAATTTTTTTTTCTTTTCCGAAGCAGTGCAGCACATGAAGGCCGATAAACTGATTCATCGTGACTTTCTTACACAACTTCAGCATTTCAGCACTGGAGTTACTCTCTTATCATCATGTCTGGTCTTTTCTGACACGCTGCCACAAACTCCTACATATTTCATGCCGGAGTGAGAGTTGAACTTTGCGAAAAATTCGTTCTCTGTTTGATCAACTAGGACCAGATATTAATCATTTCGGCCGAGCTCGAGCTCTTTGAACAAACTCGGGGAAGGACAGACGACAAGTATAACAAGCCCTGAGCACACAAAAAATTGTACACATCCTCCACAGTGGAGGATGTGCGCTTGCACTGAGGCTGCTGTGTGACACTAATATTCATCCAGGCTGAGTCAGCAGGGACCGAGCCCGACTCATCCGGTTTTTGGGTCGCCTGTTGAATGTGGTCGGCTGCATTCTTGGTTATTCTTTAAGCTCTCCCTCATGTAGATTTCACAGTATTTGATTCATGCTTAAAAACAATTCCATCTGAATATTCGCTGATCTGCGGGTGTGCATGTTTTTTGGTTGTTTTTTTTTTATATGGCGTAGCGATCTGGAACTGTCAGAAAATAAGCTGGAACTTATTATTACTCATTGTTATTGGTATTAATTTATGTAATTTGCCCTTTTACAGTGTGTACAACTGTTGTCACAGCAGAGGAACACAACACAATTAAAAATTGATTGATTTGCTGCTGCACATTGATTCTTTACGTTTTCATTATATTACTTTCATGTTATTTTTGATGAGCTGCAAAATTTGGCCCCAGTTTGGCAGGAGTTCGTGGTGAGAGGGAAAAAAAGCTGATTTTCAACTTAATTTTTTTCAGAATTTTCAAGAGAACACAAAAAAAGTTAAGCATAATAAATATACAGTATGTCTGAAAAAAAAAAACTAAAAAAAAGATAATCATTAAAAGTAGATGTGGTAGTGTTTTGTTTGCCATGTCACTGCTCCTTCTTCCCCTCACATGGATCACTCGACATACAGTACATCTACATACTGTAGATGCAGTACACGCCGATCGAGGCATTGACAGGGTCATGGGGGGCCAGCTCATGGATGCACGTGGGGAGTGAAGGTTGGCCCATGTGGTCCGACACAAGAGCTCAAATTGTTGGAAAAGTTGACGCTGGTTCTGATAGAAAGGTGTCAGAATACGTAGTCGTGTGTTCTCCCTGCCCACTGCTGGAAGCACCAACAATGGACACGTGAGCATCAAAACTGGACCATGGAGCAGTGGAAGAAGGTGGCCTGGTCTGATGAACCACGTTTTCTTTCACACCATTTGGCTGGCCAGGGGTGTGTGTGGCTTAACTGGGGATCACATGGCACCAGGATGCACTAGAAGGTGAGCTGTTAGAGGCAGTGTGATGCTTTGGGCAATGTTCTGCTGGGGAACCTTGGGTCCTGCCGTCCATGTGGATGTTCCTCTGACACGTAGCAGCTACCTAAGCATTGTTGCAGACCATGTCCACCCTTCCATGGAAACGGTATTCCCTGACGGCAGTGGCCTCTTCCAGCAGGATAATGCTCCCTGCCACAAAGCAACAATGCTTCAGGAATGTTTGAGGAACACAACAACCAGTTCAAGGTGCTGACTCGGCCTCCAGGTTCCCCAGATCTCAATCCGATCCAGCATCTGTTGGATGTGCTGGACAAGCAAGTCTGATCCATGGAGGCTCCACCTCACAACTTCCAGGACTTAAAGAATCTGCTGCTCACATCTTGGTGCCAGATGACCACGCCTCGGCGGGTCAGAGCTGTTACGGCGGCGAAAAGGGGCACCTACATAATATTAGGCAGGTGTTTATAATGTTATGGCTGTTTGGGGTATATTAGTATGTAATCCCAACACAGCAAACACGTGGAATGGGGTTTCAAGTGCTGTCTATGTTGCGGGCTAATTACACAGCGGCAGGCTGCACAGGCTGAGCGTGAGTTCCTTTTGCACTTTCATGTATGAATAACTCGTCATTAAAGAGGACAAAAGATCCCTGCTGCTTTTCAATCCCACCACTTACGACTTTGGGTTTTGCCCGTTTACAAATGATTAGCTTTGGCAGCCCTTCACTTCACAATCCAACGTTCAAGGGCATGTTTTTTTTCCCCCCCTCCTTTTTTAAATCCCTTTACTTTCAACACTGACTGCAGTTTATTGCTTCTGGACTTAGCTGAATCAAAGCTGATAAAAGATGATTATTGCATAAATCGTGCTTAACTTCAACAGCTATCAGTGGCCTTTCAGGTCCAGTATAAGGAACACAGATTCTTTTTTTTTCTTTCCTATTTTGAATAAAATTAATATCTATTTTTCAACAACCAGCTGTCTTTTGATCACTGCTTGAAAGCAAACCAAGCGACTGAATCCAGAGTCAAAGACAATTAATTTGTTGGTCAGGTTACCAGTTAGCCAGGCGAGCGCAGAGTGAGACATCAATTCATCTGCCAGCTAACGACACAAAGAGGCGGGAGACCCTCGGGCGGACTAGGCAGGGAAGTGAGACAGGCGGGCCTGTTCAGCGCCAGACAGACAGGAAGAGAGAAAAGTGCCCACTGTGCCGCCAACGAGTTTGGACAGAGCAGTAAGTCAGCTTCACCCTCAGAGCCCCGTGCCAGCCAATGAGAATGAATATGGATAAATGGATTAGGGTGAGAGGGGGGAAAAAGGAAGTTGGGAGGGGAGGCCTGACAGCTGCAATAAAAACGCACAAAAAAAACAAAACAAAACAATGTTGCATGGAAAAACGCCGCCGCCTCGGCGTGTGTTCGGGTGAGAGAGCGAGCCGAGCGTCCTGCCGCCCCACTGGCCGTCGCATCTGCCCTCGCATCTCCCTCAAGTCTTTGTCACACGCCGCTCATATTCTAAATAAGACACTCGAGACGCCGGCTGCCTGCCTGGCCGCCTGCCTGCCGGCCTCAAAATGAAGGAGGAAGGAATAAACACACATTTAAGCTCGCGTGCGCGCCGAGGCTCAGATAATAGAACTACTCAGGTTCGGGACTTCAAAGGATTACAGCCTGAATGCCAAACAACGGTGCCGAGCCCTTAAAAAAAAATAAAAAAAAATCAAAGCAACAGCTTCGACAAGGTTCTTAAAAAGGAACACAAACACACATGCGCCCGGTGCGCACGCGGCGCATCCGGAACAAGGTCCTCTCAGCTAATCTCCTGGAAATGAGATGCACTTACAGTTTGGCCATGATTGTTTACTGCCAGCGTGGCGCCCGCCGACTGTCGCAAACAAGAACTGAATTCATACCGCATTGCAAACAAGCCCCGCGGACGCTGCCGTCGGGCTGTCAGCCGGCGTGACTGCGGCGGTGCTTTGTGAGCGGTTTTGAACTGAGGGCATTTTGGGCGACCTCACTTTTGAGACGCCTTCGAAGACGGTTTTCCTTTCGCGGGCAAGATGCCAGGGAACGCCTCACATGTATGACCTCACAAAATTGGCTGCGCGAATGTGTCTGCGCACTCCTTTCTTTCAATGTATGCGTCAGTGTGTGATAACGGAGCCCTGGTGCGTGATTACTTTTAAATCTACTCATAAACCCATCGTTTCATCTGAAGTCAATAATAGAATTTTTGCCAAGAGCTGAGACTGGTACTGTTATGCAGTTTACCATTACCCTTGAACACACCACCAAATTTCCTGCATTCGTTCTATACTATCCTACATTTGTTGACTTCATAGTCATTTACTGAGCTATTCTGTGCCAACAGAAAACGCTGCATGCCCCGGTTGCACTTAAAAATTAATTAGTGTGCGCTTTGCATATTGATTGAACATGCTTTACTGCTTCACACGAGACGGGTCTTCTAGTTGAGGGGAGAGTCAGGTTCTCGAACACGGTCGAGAATCAAATACACGCTGGTCTGTTTCCTGGCTGTTGCTATTGTTGTTGTTACTATTGAATTGTTATTTCCGCGTTAAATGCCGTCGTATTATAGCAGTAAAAAGCAACAGATAGGGAGACTTAAATACAAGAGCATATACAGTGCTACACGGCGGTGATAAACAATTAAACTAAGGTTTACAAACTGCCATAAGCAACAAAACTGCGAGTCATGAAAACTTTTAATAACAATAATGCCGTCCAAAAAACAAAAACACCATAAGCAATAACAAAACACATAAGAACATCTTAAAAGTATGACAATAAAACGGCGATGGCGGAGGAAGAGAGGCTCATGGGAAGGCAAGGCTATACGAGTGTGTTTTAAGAAGAGATTTGAACGGAGAAATGGACCTGGCCTCTCTACTTGCGCCTGTCTTTAATTCTGAGTGCGGAACCACCAGGAGAGCAGCCTTTGAGGGCCTCCGGGGCCGTGATGTGGCATCAAAGGTCCGAAATGTAACTCGGGATAAACCAATTTGGGGCTTTAAAAGTGACAAGTGCAATTTTTAAAAATCAATTCTAAAAACGCACTGGAAGCCACCGCGCAGATAAAAGGATAAGTGCTCTCGTTTTCTGGTACCTGCTTGAAGTCCTAGAGGCTGTGCTTTGGATTAACTGCAGAGATGAAAGTGACTTTTTGCGACAGACGGGGAGAAGCGAGGTTGCAATAATCAAGCCGTGAGAAGATAAAACAAGCACATGGATCCTTGAACAATGACCAGCCGCTGATTGCCCCCTTTAACTCTGTGCCAACATGCTGGCTCCTCCCTCAGAATCATGTCCAGTTGAGCCTGGTCGTTGAATTGTAATATAGCTTCAGTGATATGTCAACTGACTGGTTAGTGTCTGTCTTTTTAAGGTAAACACCAATCAGCCATAACATTATGACCACTGCATGTTTACATGAGGCTATAACGCAACAGTCCTGCAATAAATTCTCCCTTCAGGAGGAGTTTGATGTTGAATTTTTATTGACCGTGATTGAGAGAGGTGTTGATACATTTGAATGAGTGTTATTGGGACTGCAATTTGTCATCAAAGTTTTGCTGGGAGGCGTTCCTAATATTTTGGTTATCCCACTCGTATGCAAACTGCTTACCAATCTTGGTAAATATGTGCTGGTATATATAATGTTGCAACCTCTTCATAGCTCCATAACCTTCAACTTTGCTCTGGCAATTTTGGTTGTGGTTAAATTGTGTTGTTCAGCTTTCCAAATATAAGACTCATATCGGGCTAAATCTGTTAATTTACTGTAATGACCCGAGGAGCTTTAATTTCAATCCAAGTTAATATTTCTGAGCAGTTTTTGATCATTTCTGGTGGCTCATATCTGCTCAATAACCCCAGGCACAGGAGAGGATTGTTTTTATGATGATTATTTTATTTTTATTTTACATAAGGCTTTTGGATAGTAATCAAACCCCCAAAAAAATAACCACTCGAATGATAAGAATGTGTGACGTATCCTCTGTGTTGTGAAATGAGCCATTAGCCATGCAGGCAACACCAACCACGAGCGTATTTTCCAGTTTTAACAGTTTGTAATTTGCTTTACTGCATTTTCATGATTTTTTTTTTTTTTTTAATGTAATAAAGGTGCCAATGGAGGCTGTTTAGGCATCACGAGTTTTCGTTTGCCATGTTTCAATATGCAATATGACATTGTCACGAATTGATCAACCAACGACTTAAGATCTTTACGTGCAAAACAACTCGCAATGATCCCTCGCTAAATGCCTAACATCTTCAAATCAACCAACCAAGAAAATGAATCCGGTATTCATTTTGAAATACAGATTATCTTTTTTTTTTTTTTTTGGTAAACAACATGCTTTTTATCTCTTTAAAATCTGAGGATCTCAAACTTTTCAGGTCCTGATCCCCAGAATAAACGTTGCCAGAGATTCTCAATCCTTTCCATCGCCGGAGGTGGTTCAAGTATTTAAAAAAAAAAAAAAAAAATGTTGCATGCACACACAAATAGCTCCCAACTCATCCAAGCAACAAGGCACATGAACTCGGCAACAGCAATATGAAATATTATATCGCCACAGTGGCAGACGATAACAGCAGAATACGTAAATCAAAGTATAAACTCCACGTATAAACTGCCTTAATTGTTTTTAACACGTGTGAACCCTCCGCAAAAAATATGAGGCGTGCTTCATTGACACGTGAAAACATTTTGTTGTTGTGCCACACAGTTTATGAACAGAAAGTAACGGGACTAATTGACAGACACTAATTCGCATCTAATTTGCGGGGAGATGGCGGCATGCGGCGTGTCCTTTACAAATGGCAGCATTTCGTCAATCCATCGAGTTAATGCACTCACTTATCTATTGGAGTGAATATAAAAGCATTAACTAAAACAAGCAAAACGCCGTCAAATGTCCTCAAAGGCACCGCTGACCTCATTTATCAAATAAAGTATGCGTAGCAAAACTGATTTTTTTTCCGTGTTCCATTTCATGATGTACCTCTGTACCTGAGGCCCTTTTGCTAAATGAGTCCAATTAGTGTATTAACTGAGAATATTTGTTGTACTGGAACATTACAGCAAGGTTAATGACCCCCATAAAGCTGCGTTGTGAAGAACACAACCGTGTCGAGTTTGATGGCAGCTCCACGGCACGGCTCTCGCTTCGGCATCTGTGGACTTACAATGTTGTATGTACACTTGAATACATCAACAGCAACATCAATAAATAAAAAGTGCCCGTCAACGTGTTTTGAAATAATAAAACAAAAATACGAGGGACAAAAATATGAACTCAAGCCACCGTGGTTGCACGCCTTCACTAACAAGTCGAATTGCAATTTTTGTCACATAATACGTGTGGTCGTGACTTTTAATTAATTGTATTGGATATTTCAAGTCATTACTTCATCATTTTATTCAGTTAAGACATCTGCCCGAGATCCAATTAGACACTCATCGGGAATTTTGTCATAATGAGCACATCATTTAAGCCACAAAAAAAAAAAAAAAAAAAAATCAATGCAGTTGCAGTGACCTTGACCTTAAGTCCAAGCAGACATTTGTGCCAAATTTGAGGAATCCTGGTCCAGGTGAGTCTGGGACAATCACATTAACAAGACTGGGAGAGATGTGCTGTCACAAAGACCTAACCTTTGACCCCTGACCCCTGCCAAAACTCAAACCAGTTCATCCCGAGGCCATGAGAATTTCTTTCCAGGCAACCCTGAAATTCCCTGAATGACGGGTCGCAGCGAAGTTGGCCGTTGACCTTTTGGATACAAAATATTAGGATTTTATTCTCCTCATTTGTGTGAAGCTTTGTCATAATCAGTGTGTGACATTGAGAGCGATGACCAAAAAGGTTGCGGCTTTTGAGGACACGGTGACCTTGCCTTTGACCTTCGACCGCCGAAACCAAGATCAGCTCATCCGAGTCGACATACGCGCCGAATTTGAAGACCTACCTTTGACCTACCCCCCCCCGAGTTAGTCCACCCCCAAGAATGAGATGGACGGACGGAGAATCCAAAAGCGTAATGCTTCTGGTCGGAGCTGCTGCCAGTTTGGAGGCATAAATTAAAAAAAAAAAAAAAAACACTTTCCCATCTTCAGCTGAACCGGGCCAATTTTGGAACCCCCTATTTCCATACATTTGTGTCTCTCGGCTCTCCCAAGACGTCATTCCTTAAAATGTGCGAACAACGGCGAGCAATTCAAACACGAGACTCTCGGCAAATGGAGTTTGAGGATTCCGGACCGAGTTAGCGGCCTCATCGCTGCCGAGCACGGGAGGTCTCGCCAGTCGCGGATTCATCATCGAGCACGATGAGTCCAAACAAACACCCCAGAGTCACAAGACGGCACATCTTCGGCGGCGAGTCGGACGAGAGGTCCCGCCCCAGACGACATAAACCCTGATCTGCGCGTCACCGGGGTCCGTCGCGGGTCGCACGAGGAGACAGAGGCAAAGGCTCAAACCCACAGTGGGTAAACAGTGATTCGGTCAGCCAGCCTGGCCGTCTACACGTGTTGGCCCCGGTTGTGCAGTTTTGCTGTTCGCCAACAAAAAAAACCCTTCAAGATCTGGTCGTTTTATATCGATTCATGTTCCTATTGAAATTTGGTTGGCGTGTTAAAGAGGCACCAGGCTTTGCAGTGATCTTAGATGGGCCGCATTCGCCGCGCGTGTCCATTCGTGTCCCACCGCAAACTGTCCCGGGCGTGGGTGCGAAAAACTCCAAAACCATTCCTACCTTCTTGCACGGCCTGGAAGGGGTTGTTCCCGTCCACGAACTCCACGGAGATGGTGATCTTCTCCGTCTCCAGGATCTCGTTGTTCAGGTTGAGGTCCGCCACGGCGAGGCGGAACACCTCGTCGTCCTTCCGCGCTGACTCATCAAAGATGGCGCCTAATGGCAAAAAGAAAAAAAAAAGGAAGCAGAAAGGAAAAATCGATTACTTTAATAGGCATTTAAAAAAAAAAAAAAAAAGACAGAGAAGGCCAAGAGGTCCAGTCTGAACTTTGCTCCATCCCAGCTTTTTCCACCAAGAATGCTCTTTCTGAAATCACAAATACACCAAATATTTGGTCTTGGTGTGATGTTTTTTTTAGATTCACAAGTCTGGGTGCTTTAATAGAATACAACAGACCGCATTAGACTTAAATGAGGGGCTGCAAGACGCCCATTATGTTCTTCAGAGATGGGGGGAAGGTGGGGAATCCAGCCGCCTGGCGAGTGAAAGATGGGGACTGAGGGTGCATTCAGAGGTCAAACGCTGCCTGGAGGGGGAGGAGGGATGGGGGGGCACTGACTCAACCACAACGGTGGCTGCACGAAGTCTAATGAAAAAAGAAAAGACAAGTGTTGGCGTCTGAATTGGCGCATACGTTTCCGACGAGTCAATTCTAAATCATTAACACACACACAAAAAAAAAAGACCTTTCAGTCCTCAGAGTCACTTAAATTGAAAGATTAGAGGGCGAGTTACTCGTTGGCTGCCTTGGATTTGTTTTGTTTTTTTCGCTTTGCACTGTTGCATACAATTAAGTCTTTTTCTTTTTTTTTTCCTTCCTTCCTTTACTTTTAACCTCTCAGTTTGTCCCCTGAATCTATCGGGCCGCTAATTGTGCAAGCCAGAGCAGCCGAGCGCCGCTAACTGTATTTCACTGACCAGAAAATACCCCCTAATATAGTATATTGTATTGTAGGATGTAGTGTGTGTGTGTGTGTGTGTGTGAGTGCGCGTGTGTGTGTGTCTACATGCGCGTTAATAACCAGGCAGGTTACACTGGCTGAGAGCGGTTTTGTACCACATTTGGCAGACTGTTATTATAATTGGTGTTCCGTAGCCGAATGAGTCGAGTCTGCCTCTAACATTGCGGAGGTTATAAGTCTGAATTCCCAAAGAGCCCCAACGCGCTAAAAGGAAATACGCTTTGGATAAAATCATCCCGCAAAAAAAAAAATAGACTATTTCTCTTGACTGGCCTAATAAGAATTCTCATTCCAGGAATTTTTCCCGAAGAACCTAATTTCTCTGCTTAATTGGTTCAATAAAAACGTAGCTTATGAGGCTTATACCCTGAGTAGCTTACTCGACCACAATCAAACAGCTCATTTAAGTGACAAAAAGTACTGCGGGCAGCCAGTTGAAAACCTGATTCTTACTCACACTCCCGGACGTCAGGTTGACTCATTTAAGCCTTCTGAAGGGCGACCGCTCTCCACATCTTTACACACCCCCTGCGCCCCCACCCCTAAACTCAAAATCAACCGCTATTTGACGGCAGCTGCTATAAACGGTGTGCCAACCGCTGCTTCATCAAAAAAAGGCCTCATGAAATATGTATACTCCAATGATTTGATCCATCAGCATTTGGCAACTACTCTGATTGAGTCTTGGTTGTTTTTTATGCATTATAGATGAGGCGAGACAAACAGGCCTGCGTGGACAAAGTGATGAAGAGTGAAACACAAAGACTCATTAACTATTCCATTAGAGATAAATTATGAGGATGGGGAGAGGCGGGGCGAGGACCGGACACGTGGCTGTCAGCCAGGATTTTGGGCTTGAAGTCAGCAGAGGTGTATTTTGTACTTAATAGTATCCATAGCATGAAAAATATTTATGAATGGGGCCTCTCGGCTCTTCTTCTTCATATTCCAACAGCAATCTGTGTGCGGAGTCTGGTAGCCACAATTGTCATAACAGGATATTGCAGCGCGGTAATGATTTCCTCACAGTCGTGCTTTCTGTTTGATAATTTCCCCCTTTTTCGCGGTGAGTCATCAGCTGCAGGTGATCATAAATCACATCTCATCTTTCATCTGCGAGCAAGCTGGCGTTGTTTTTGCCAAGCGGCCAATGACAAGACAGGGAGCTGCTGGCTTTGACGGAAGGCGACGGGGGTACTGCGGAACCGATATGAATCCGTCACCGAGAGCGTCCTTTAACGCCTCGAGGTGTCAATAAGAAGTTTTTAATCTCACACACTTGTGAATCATCGGCGCAACCTCCTTGATTGGTTTTCAAAATGTACGTTGGGAACGCTCCTAAATGTGCATCCTTTTTATGCGCCCGTAATGGAATCAGGGAAAACAAGGCGAATGACTTATCGCCTGCCGCTCCCCGCCTGGTGTTTTGGAGAGACACAGTAATTGCATGCTGATTTACAGGCAGACACGTTCAGACACACAGTCCTGCTTCCGCCGGCCGCGGGTTTCATGAATTTCATGAATTGTGCCCGAGCGGCGAGACTTCAAACCCGCCGTCACTCTCCAACGCCGCCCGCCAACAGACGTGGTCAGTTTGAGCAAACGCGTCCCGGATTAAACCTGCGACCGCCCGAGCCGAGATGGGAAACTGATCAAATATCCGACGGTCGATAGATCAAGCGTCTAATAGCAATATCCCAGTTTGTTTGCTTTGATGAAGAGGCAATAAATATCTTGTTTGTGCACTTGTTGCCAAAGAACTCCTCGTGACTGATGAGGGACGCCAGAGGTGTGGAAGACAAACGAGGGCGAGAGCGCCGTCATGGGAGGAGCGCGTGACTGATGAATCCACAACGACAATTTTTACCCCCGCAATATTTCACTGTATTCGCGGCGATATCGGTGTAAACTGTCGGTAACGTTAGCTTTGTAGGTGTCATGTTTTTACTTGTAATATTTAGCAGTAAAACAACAACAACAACAAAATGTCAGTAATTCATCCCCTGCCCACGTGCAGCTCTTTTAAACTCGTTGAATGAACATGAAATATTTCCATTATTTCCCCGCCGTCGACGGTTCCTTTTCTCCCCGTCAACTTTTTTACAGTTGATGTAGAAATGGCTTTGATATTTCAGCCGCATGCAAAGCGATCAAAGACGGTTGAGAGTCTTGGAGCAGCTGCAACAACACGCAAACAGCAGTTAGGGACAGGAAAAAAAAAAACATGAGAGGATGATGGTGATTGGCTGATGAGGTGAAAATGCTGCACATTATAATGCGATGGTTGTGCATTATCTCCCCCCCCATGATCCACTAAGAGCAAAGCTATTCTTACATTATTTTTTTTGTTATTATGTATGTTCGGTAGGATCCTGCTTTTGAGTATCGATATAGTTTTAATTATCCAGTTGGCACGGAGGAGAAAATATGATTATGATCAAGTTACACATAATGGGGACGTTTTCATCTCCATTCCTCTTTTTTTAATGTAAGACAGGAGAAAATAGGACAACTTCCAGAAGACGGCCACTCCTCTGGGATAGGATGATTCTCAAAAAGGCAAAAAACAAAAAAAAATGTGGCCACGGTTATTGCATAACCTGACATTACATGACGGGGGATAAGGACACATATAACTGGTCCTATTTAATCTCTCTCTTTTTTCTTTTTCTTTTTTTTTAAATGTAATAATCCATACAAGTCAGCCATCTGAAAAATTATCTAAAATCAGATAATTGCATTCAGGCAGACAAAGGCACATTGTTGAACACAGCTCAATTTCCTTATTAAATTAAACAAATTAGGATGGCACATCAACCAATGCAGACTTATTATGTTCCCGCAGTCTATAAAGACCAAGTCATTAAGCAAGCTCCTCTTCGCGATGATCATTCAGCATGGGTGAGGGATTGACGGTTAAAAATCATTTCACACGAAAAGGGGACGGCATCGGCAGCCACTTGTTTTTAATCTGAGTGCAGCTCATGTTGGAAAAAAAAAAAATCAAATCTGAAGAGCCGGCGAGGACGATTCTTCCGTCGCGCTAACAAACGCGCGCACCTGTTGCTCGGGTTGCGGCTGATGACAGTAATGTGACAGGAGCATTGACAGACTGACAAGGATAATGATTGTGGAGGCACACGTGCGCGCGCACAACACACACACACAGTCACACACACGCATGTGCACACACGAGTTGATGTATGGCTGATTTGCGACAAGGCTGGGCGGCGGAGCTGCCGTCTCATTGTGATGATGAAAGCAGGCTGCGGCGGCGGCACTGAGCGATGATGGTGATGAACGGGGAGGTTATCGTCCTGCAGGGTCAAATGCCTGCTCTCTCACACACACACACGCGCACACACAAACACACACACACACCGATGCGGGAGCACATCGACAGGCTGTTATTTACGGCAATGATGTAAGAGCTGGAAGAGAGCGCGTTTTGACATTTGGGAGGACAGTTGAAAATGAATGTCTGCGTGTGTGTGTGTGTGTGTGTGCGTGTGTGTGTGTGCGTGTGCGGGGGAGGGGAGTTGGGAATTGACGGCCAAAGCAGCGGGAAAGCAAAGCGAGTCAGTGGCGTTTTATAATGCAGACGGACATGAAAGCAGTCGTTAACAAGACCACCGGCACCGAGCCGGAATCAGGACTCAAGACTCAAGATTCAAGACCCAGTCACCGCCACCCCTGTTATTATTATAGTAAATCAGAAAAATCTCAGAGGAGGAGTTGTGAGCAGGTCGGCGCGCTTACCCACCTCACTCGGATTCCGCATGGTGTTCGGCAGAGGAACATTTAATGAGGTCAAAGGTTGAAAAGTGTCCCTGAGCTGAAAATGCTGTAATAGTATTAGATGATCGATATTGGGCTCCTGTGACAACTGAAATTAAAGTGTGTCAACAACAACAACAACAACAACGGCGTAACAGTCACATCAACAGCCGCATCCAGTTTCAGAAGCCAGTAGAATTGCTCTTAATTCCAACATTAGACGGCAGGACGATGGTATTGCAATATGGGTCCTAATGGGCTCACACAATGTTGGTGCAATTTTAATTAAGTATAGGGAGCGTAATCCTTCATTTGGGCGCGTTCATATAATGTAGAGGGTCAGCAGCAGAACTTATCTGATACTGATTCATCTCTGGGTTATCATTCATATATGTCATTATGTGCTGCAGATTCGAAAGCAAGGACGACGGCTCTAATTCCGCCGGTCCGGTACGTGAGTCGGCGGCTACCACATAATATACTGCGTAGTATATTTCAAGAGGCCAGAGGAAACCAGGTTTTTTTTTTTTATGCCTTATAAACCATTACGATGTAGCCTGGATGACAGAGGGACGCCTCCGATTCCAATTTATCCCCCCGCCCCCCGCGCATTAATGAAGAAATCTCCAAGGGAAGGTGATTTGTGCGAGAGAAATGTCTCTCATTCTCCTCCTTTTTCTTCATCATCTGCTCCCACCCTCTCCCCTCCCCTCCGTCCCCACTCCTCATCCTCCCTCAGCTCTCGTCTTTCATTATAGGCGCATGCTTGCGCCGAGAAATTGTAGTCATAGTTCACCAGAACTCCAGTCCTTTGTCACGCTG
The DNA here is from genome assembly GCA_901007715.1 of Dactylopterus volitans. Classification (NCBI taxonomy): domain Eukaryota; kingdom Metazoa; phylum Chordata; class Actinopteri; order Syngnathiformes; family Dactylopteridae; genus Dactylopterus; species Dactylopterus volitans. The sequence goes on from CAAKHG010051898.1 coordinate 24,603, forward strand.
TCACACAAAGTTCTGCCAAGGTCGCCGCTATCTCTGAAATGTCTCTCTCCCTTTACCTGTCGACTTATGTGTGCAGACAGAGTTTCTTCCATTCTTTGCAGATACCTAAAAAGAAGAAAGGAACAACAAAGCCAAACAAAAACCCCGGATATCTACGGTCTGCTGCAGACATGCAGGGCTTTGTTTCCGCTGCCACACAAATAAACACACTTTGAGTAGGTGGATGATTTGTTTTGCCTCCCCCATTCATTAGCCAGCGAGCTGACTACAATGTGGAAATTCATCCTAGGCATGTTTGGAGTCAGTCCTTGAGTGCAGATGCGGCAAAGAAGAGGGGCCGGCAATTGACAGCAGAGGGGGTTTTTTTTGTTTTGTTTTTTTTCCTTGTTTCCTTTCATGACAGCTCTTGGCTGGATTTGGCCAAGTCCAGCTTGCCCGCAAACCACAGCGGACTCAGCTCCGGTCCAGCCATGCCTGCTGATCTTAAAACAGCAGAGTCGCCTGCAGTGAGCCAGATGATGAGTACCCATAAATCCTCTCCGAGTCATACACGAATCATAACTGGGGTGATTGGGAGGTAAAACTTAAATGGACAGTGTTTTATATTCACAGACCGAACAATGCTTCCTGCATTTTGCTTTTACACCAATCAGCCATAACATTATGACAGGTGGAGTGGATAAGACCTTCTTGTTATCGTGGCACGTGTCAGCGGGTTGGATTTATTAGGCGGCAAGTGGATAATTCGTCCCTCAGAGTTGATGTGTTCGAGGCAGGAAAATTGATCGGGCGCAAGGATTCGAGCGACTCTGACAAGGGCCACATGGTGATGTCTAGACAGAGTCAGAGCCATCTCCAGGGCTGCAGCTCTTGTGGGGTGTTCCCAGTCTGCCGTGGTTGGGGCCCATCAAAAGTGGTCCGAGGAAGGAAAAGTGGTGAGCCCGTGACAAGGTCATGGGGGGCCAAGGCTCATTGATGAACGTGGGGAGGCTGGCCTGCGTGGTCCTAACCGAAATTAATGAAACAATTCCACTGCCAAAAGTGCCAACGGTGGGCATGTGAGCATCAGAACTGGACCATGGAGCAGTGGAAGAAGGTGGCCTGGTCTGATGAACCACGTTTTCTTTTACACCATTTCGCTGGCCAGGGGTGTGTGTGGCTTAACTGGGGATCACACAGCACCAGGATGCACTAGAAGG
>CAAKHG010051898.1:25821-71810 GCA_901007715.1 Dactylopterus volitans
CTGGCCTGCGTGGTCCGAACCGAAATTAATGAAACAACTCCACTGCCAAAAGTGCCAACGATGGGCATGTGAGCATCAGAACTGGACCATGGAGCAGTGGAAGAAGGTGGCCTGGTCTGATGAACCACGTTTTCTTTTACACTGTCCATGTGGATGTTCCTTTGACACGTAGCAGCTACCTAAGCATTGTTGCAGACCATGTCCCCCCTTCCATGGAAACGGTATTCCCTGATGGCAGTGGCCTCTTCCAGCACGATAATGCTCCCTGCCACAAAGCAACAATGCTTGAATGAGGAACACAACAACCGGTTCAAGGTGTCGACTCTGCCTCCAGGTTCCCCAGATCTCAATCCGATCCAGCATCTGTTGGATGTGCGGGACAAACAAGTCCGATCCATGGAGGCTCCACCTCACAACTTCCAGGATTTAAAGGGTCTACTGATGACATCTTGGTGCCAGATACCACAGCGACACCTTCAGAGGTCAAGTGGAGTCCAGACCTTCATGGGTCAGCGCTGTTTTGGCGGAAAAAGGAAGACTCACACAATACACTATTAGGTAGACGGTCATAATGTTATGGCTGACTGGTGTACATTCTCCCAAATATCAACATGTTGCATAAAATCAAATCATTCCCTCCTTCTCATTTAATACATTTCACCCTGCCAATCCCTTTTGACCTTTTCCTTTATTTCCTTCTCCATCAGTCTCTTCTACCTTCGAACATAACCACCTCATTCTCCTTGTTCCGATGTTCAGCTTTACAGCTCTCTTCCCTCTATTTATTCCTCTCCATCACTCTTTTGCCATGCCCTCGTTCTCCTTCAGCCAGTTTTCCCTCTCTCCGCTCATTTATCTCAAAGTTTTGGCTCCCAAATTTTCCTCCTCCTGCTTTTCTACCTCTCTCGTGCATCCTTGGACTTATAGCGCTATCTATCTGAGGATGATTCCACTGTTTCTCCCCGCTCATCCTCCCCCACGTACGTCCTTCCTGCTCTGATGAACAGCCCCTCACAGACCACAAACTCGCCCTTGCTTAAGACACCTTGAGAACCTCGAAGACATCTGTACGTTTGTTATTTACCTTTACCCCAACATTGATGAAAATCCTATTTATTCTGAAAAATACGCATCCCTGCCATTCATTGGATTTTCATTCAGGGGGGAGCACTTTCATAGATTATTTGAATTCGTGCAGCACTTTTAGATCCAGAAACAAGCAAATACCACCAGAAAGCTGGTAAGCGGAAAGCCGGCTGCGACCTCCCTGGGCTCCGAAGTCGAATTCTGTTGAACATTCCTGACCTGAGAACCATGGATACTCTTTGTCAAGAAGTCTCACTGCCAGACGCATTAAAACCTCCCTCAGATGTAATTTTATGCATTTCAAACGCAAGTCATTCATTCTATAGTTTTACTGAGTAATGTCCTGTCTACCCTGAACGAATACTGGTCATGTATTGAATCTAGAATGATAATAATGCGTGATCACTATTTAGTACCTGCATCACTTGTTACTTAACCAGACTGAGAGGCTGGAAGAGCATCGCTCGGTGAGGAGCGCCCTCATGCCCTCAAGCCCTGATATTCTGCGGATGGCTCAGAGCGCAGGTTGCTCCTCGGAGTGCAAGATGCATTTTCGTGCGTTACAACGCATGCCCAGGTGCGTCTAAGCTCGCGTTCACAGGTGGCACTTTTCTGAGCTGTAGTTTTAAATCATAACTGTTAGATATGATGAAAGAAAATTGTATTTCACTGTCATTTTTGTAAAGTTGAAGAACACAACCGCAGAAGCCGCTGAGAGGACAGCAAGAGGCCTTGATCGGCTGACGTTGGCTTAACAAGAAGAGAAACGGAATATAGAGAGAGCACGTCGATGTCATTTGCTGACATCAGACTCAGAGAGAGAGCACAACTTTAGCCGCTTGCTTTTATCTCCTATTTCATTTTTTGTCCCCCCACCCCTTCCTGGCACAATCATATGATTTACAGCTTTCTGTGCAGGTTACTCACAGCGAGCACACGAACATCCTGCACATCAGTTCCTGTGAAAACGGTCAAGAACGTTGCTGCTGCCTAGCAACCTTTTCAGAAACTCCTGGCTGAGAGAGAATTTAAAAAAAAAAAAAAAAAAAAAAAAAAGCAGTTATGGCCTCGGATCCCCAGAAATTTTAGAAAGCATTGCCTTTATTTATTTGTTCGAAAAAAAAAAAACATGCATTCATATACCTCCTGAGGCATCTTTTCTTTTAAGGTTCCCATAGAAATCAGTGTGCGGCGGCATCAAGAGAAACATGCATTTGTCTTTACTGTCTTTTGTTGAAGATGCAGCTTTGATACTCCGAGTTCCACGCGGACTCGCCGGGAAACTTCATACGAGTGTCAGGTTCTCACAATAAAAAAATCAAACCGCACACACTGATGAAGGAGCGCCTCATCTCTCTTATAAAGGCACGTAAGGGCTGTCATAAACAACGTGCAGCTGTGCAATTATGCAAACTACTACAAAACACGTTCAAGCCAAGTCAACAATCACTGCGGATTACCTCTCTCCGGGAAGTTCATATCCTTTAGTTGTTGTTTTTTTTGTTTTTTTTCTCCGAGCACTGAACTGTAACAAATGGGAAAAACTGGCAAACGTGGGACTCAGAGAATGTAGAATATTTTGGTTGTGGGCAGTAATGCAAATATGCGCTACTAAGCCGGCTGGGACATTTTAAAAAGAAAAAAAAAGAAAAATCAGTGCAATATGCCTTTAATGATGTAAGCAACATGAATGAGATGAAGTGACGGGACATATGGCGAGGATTATGAGAGGGCAGGAATAAAGAGGATATAGCGGGTAAAAACTGTGTTGCTCTTTCATTTGACTAAAAGTGTAAACACACCCGACCGCACGAGAACCGAACCCTCAAATCCGGTTTAAACGCAAGAAGCCTTTCTAAGCACCTTGAGTCTTTAAGCTCACTCTCCTGATTAATGTCGAACATTTGGGAGGATTTTTTTTTTTTTTTTTGCTTGAAGTGCTGGTAAGAGGCTCCAGATTTGTACATATCATAAATGTCATATTATATTTCAGGAGGTGGGGGCGGAGGGGTGAGTGGAATTTGTAGGACCAGTCCCTTCCCCCAACACACACACACACACAGTCTTGCCCTCCTTTCCCCCTACAAACCGCGTGTGTTCAGCATTTTCAAGCTCCGCGCCGCTATCAAACCCCGTCCCCGTCTCATTTCCCTATAATCATAACTCAAAAAACTTTTGAGCTCTCTTTCTCCACTCCTGGTCTGCTCTCCTCCGTATTTCACTCTGATTCATTTCACAAGCCCCTTCCCACCCCCCATCATTTTTATCCCTCCATCACAGATTTGTCCTCTGCCTCTCCCCTTCCCTCACCCCCACCCACCTCACCTACTCTCCCCCGACACTCTTATCCTCTTATCCCGCCACCATTCCGCCGATCCTCCCTCGCCCATCCCTGACCCTCCCGCGTTGTCTCCGTCATCTCATCTCATCCCCCGGTCCTCCCCGCCTACTGGCTATTGCTGCCATCCGAGAGGCAGCTCTTCTCGTCACAGGCGAAGTGGATGGGTGACCCAACGCTGGCCTTCGCCCGCCCTCGGTGGTGCCGTTTCAGCCCGCACAGACAGACACGCGTGAGTAGCTACTCCACAGAACACGCACGAGCACACTCGGGGGCCACAGTCGGAAAGCAGCGCGACAAAAGAAATGCAGATGCGCCAACGTAGGCCGGCGCTCACGCCAACCTCCGCTCACTCCAACCTCTAAAACAAAAAAAAAAAACGCTGAAGCTCGGTCAGGTGCTCGTCATGTCAAATTACCCCCTCAGGTGTCAGTGTGCATGGCTGTTCAATAGAGAGGCCCTCCAGTGGCCATAGTACATATGCACACAGCAAAAAGAGGGAATGTGATGGTATTCATATATATATATATATATATATATATATATATATATATATATATATACATATATATACATATAAATAAGAGAGTCTAAGTCCAGTTGGCATGTGAGGAGGTGGATGGGTCAGTCAAACATCCTGAGACCATTGCTTGAGCCCGTTTTATAAGTCAGCCGCGCCAAAGAGGGTCGCATCACCTGATGGGAGTCCGAACTTGTGTCTAAACCTAAACGGACATGAATAACACACAGCACTCAACACGCCGTCAAGCAGGTGCTGCCCACGGGGGGGCAAATGCGATGCAGATGTGCCACATCAGGCCCCACTCCAAAAACGAGTCGACCTTGACAGACCCGCCCACGTCGAAACTGTCAAACACGTTTACAGCCTGGCACAAAAGGCCTAAAAAAAACGGGGAATTTCCATGTCAGAGCCATTTAAATATCTGTAAGACGTGGGCTCTGCCCGATTGCAGACGCGGTCGCGGACGAAAAAGTCGAGAGTCACTCATCTTCCGCAACGGTGGAAGTCTGATTCAAAACCCTCGAACTTTGCTGTGCGGCGAACCGATCGCTTGTGGTTGAGCTGGACCTCGACCATGTCGGACCTCACTCGCTCATCCACTGCTACCTACCCACTGTCCAGCCACTCCTATGTGCAGGACCACGTGGTGAGCTCACCGGGGTCATTATTGCTGCACCATTAATAATGTCAACATCCGCAGACAGCCATTTTCCTAATGACAAAATGGAAAAATTATTGCATATAGTGCTCGGTGGTCATCCGCTGCATGCCGTTTTTCATGAACTAATGTAGGACAGCCTGAATCCACCACAGACAGAGGGGCGTCCCGAATACTTTCTCACCCTAATGCAAATGAGTGGGGTGACCACAATATTAGGGACACCTCTCAGCGTGACCCAGTACAGCCCAACAGCATCGCAAATTGCAGCCCCAAAAACAATCATCAAGATATGGGGGGGGGGGGTCACACAGGCTGATCGCCGCATGCTGCACATCGACACAAAACGCCGAATTCGCCGTTTCAGTGAAGTATATAATGAGCGGCGAGTGATTTTTGGATGCAGCATCTGCAACAAAATGGCAGCGCCGGTGAGGAAGTGGTGCTTTTTTTTTTTGGCTCCATTTCCGTACACTAGGAGGACCCGAAGAGGCTTATTCCAAATATATGCAGTCGATGTTGTTACAGCATCATAGGTTCCCGCTTCGGGCCACCGACCTAGAATCGGTATTTGATGGGTTGGGACGAAGAATGTGCAGCACGGTCACAGAGGTCTGTTTCTCCCATAAACAAACTCGACAGTCGGCCGAGATATGATGATCCTCAATAACTGGCAAACACATGACCCCGGATCAATACGGCAATAGCAGAGAATAATCACTAATGCGCTCAACGTGCCTCACATACTTCCCTTTCATTAAGTCTTACAAATTTGCTCTCTCTTGCTTTTTTTTTTTTTTTTTGCTCTCTTTTTATGGTGAATCCGCCCACACACACACGCACACACACACACACGGTACAGCAGTACAGCAGTGCGAGTGCAACTCCTCTTGTCCTCATTTTTCCTCCACGGCTTCCTCCAGCTCTCTCTCGCTGCAACTCGAGCTGCTTTTCCCTTTAGGCCTATCCTCAGTGCTCCACCATCCCCACGGAATACCTTCTGTTCCGAACCTGCATCCACCTCACACATACTCATTATTAATAAACACACACTCACACGCACACACACACACATACATACACACACAACACCATGTTCATTACCAGCAGTGAGCAGCGAGTCAGTTAAAAAGTCATAAAGTGCATAACAAAGCTCCTCCATCTGCAAACCTATTAGCGGTGGGTAATCCAAGGGAAGGAGGGGAGTGTGTGTGTGTGTGTGTGTGGGGAGGGGGAAGAGGGGGGTCACACAGGCAAGCGCAGGCGTGCTGACATGTACACAGAATCGCTCACGCATGCATGCATGCATGTGCAGTGAAAAACGCCAGGGTGAAAACGTGGCTGGGGGTGTTTTTTTTCCCCCCTGCACAGGTCAGGTGGTAATAATGGGCTTTTAATGAATGCCAGTGTTGCATTAATAGATGTTCGTCAGAGAGACAAGACATCAGTCTCAATGAGCGGGATGACGGATGGGAGACAGGGAGGTCGCGCGCGCTTGCCGGCAGGATGCGAGTCATGATTTATCGTAATCAAAAATTTCCTTATGTTTAAAATTTGGCCTGGAAGGATTCAGATGATAGTGGGGAGCAGTTGCGGTGGTTGTCAGTTACGTGTTTTGCGGATTACATTCAGTAATAGCAGCTTTTTATTTTTATTTGAGGTTTTTTTTTTCCCCCCTGATGTTTGTCCATATGTGCTAACAGGAACTGGATATTTCAAAGACTTGGTCAGCTCAGCGGAACCATTGACTTCCATTTACATAAGTGATAACACCCTGATGTAATGAAGGCTCTTTAAAGTATTTGGAGTCGAGCACTTGTTATGCAGACTTTCACATTGCTTTTTACATGGAACTGAGGATTATAATAACTGATGCCTTAATTTGTAAGCCGGCGGAGGAGGAGGTCTGGCTCGGGTCAGAAGTTGCCCGGCGTCTTCTTTTGCAATCATAATAATTTGCTTGTTCTTTATCACGACAAGCAATAAACCGTCAACCCAATTTCCCATATTTTTATATTTGCTGCATTCCATAACTGCATCAGCCTGTCCTCAAACAGCCATCCCTCCTGAGTTGGTCTTCCTGAGGTTTCTTCAATTCCATTTTCCCCATGAAAGATTTTATTGATTTTTTTCTACGTATTTTATTTTACTATTAATACTGTCTCAGAAGTAATTTTCTGCCTCATTCTTGAGGGCAAATCATGCTCAACAAAAATATTAGAAAACCCTTCTGAATATATTTTATTTTTTGATAAAGTACATAAGGGGATGAGGGAGACAAATGATATCAGGTGGGTGAATCTGGCTTCCTCCGGAGAGTCATCACTCACTGCCGCCGCTTTTTCTTTGCGGGTAATTATTTTTTCCTCAGGTCACCACGTATGCATGCCGGCATGATTCCGAGCGGAGCCGCTCCAACGTCGGCCGGGGCCGGGAGCTGCCGTACCGCCAGCCGGGGGAGTCCATTTAAAAGCGAGCGCGTCAGCAAAAAACCTTGCCAAACACACTCGCAGCTGCAAGTGGCTGTTGTTTTATTCATCGCTGCAGTAAGGTGGGCGGCCCTCGGGTATTCGACACCCCCTCCCCCCCCGCCCCCTCGTGGAGCAGCACACATGCGATATAGGTGTCTGTGTCAGTTCACGGCGCAGCGCGGAGGAGCGGGTCGAAATAAAGCGTCGTTATTCCACTCAATGGAAGCTGGCACTGAGTGAGTGGGTAGGAAAACCACCAGATGTGTCCCGAAAAGGGGTTGACGGACCCCTCCGACAACCCGAAAACCACCTGGAAACAGCTACAAGCCTTGCGCAGGGACGATGCGACGAAAAAGACGCTGGTGAAGTAACTGGGCAGGACACGAAAGTCCGCCCAAGCAAGTGGAAGAGGGGCTGAGGGCAAAGTGGGGGGGGGTCACATGTAAAGCTTTTACATGCAAGAACAAGAACAGAGGTATATGGGGCTGCGAGAAACATAATGGCGTCATTCTTCTTTAACAGCCCAGGTTTGGGAGTTCTCGCAGCCTGTTCTGGACGCGTCATGCCACCTTTTTTTCCTCATGTGGTGTCTGACAACTAATATGCGATTGGTTATAAATTTGAAAAGGGCGACTCGAACGTACGAGCCACGAATGGCACAAACGCAGTGAGAAATAAAAGAAAAAAAAAAGCTTTGGAGTTTTTTTCAGACGAGTAAAAATTGCTCGCCGACGGCATCCAAAAAATGAAGTCGCACGGACAGCTGTCGTTTGACTTTTTCCGAAACAGCAGTTTGAAATGGTCGTCCCATGTTTCCGCTGGCGCAGAAGGTTGTAAAGCAATGAATAGTTTTCAGGATCAGCTGGCCGAGGCGGTGAGGAAGTACGGAAATCTACATTTACATCTTGTAAGGCATACGAAGACATGCAGTGGGCGGGGCCCTAGGGAAACTTCCCAGGACTTGTGGATTTAGAATGTTACAATGCTACAATTACAATGCTACAATTTCATTTAGCAGACGCTTTTATCCAACACAAGCAAGATCTAGTCAAGAGTCTAGTCTAGTTTGGTAACTCATTCCACCACCTAGGAACTACAGACAAGGTCAATCTGGTTATTGACATAGGTCAGAACCAGGCGCCTTTCGTTAGCAGATCGTAGTGAGCGGGGGGGAGTGTGTTTGGACTAACTTTGCTCTTGTTCCTGCCGCCTGGAGAAAACGAACAAGTTCCTCTGCTCTCGCAGAGTACACACAGGCCCAAAGCAACTGTGCTCTTAGCCTTTCACTTTGCGTGTTAGTATTTTCTTGTTGTACACTAATAAATATCAATGCTCATTACAACCTTGATCAAACCCAACGGTGAAACTGCCTCTTAAAACAACAGTATCTCCGGCAGAAAAGACGCAAAATTAAAAATGCACGCAATTAAATATGCACCGTCGGAGGTTTTGTTCAAATGCCTGGTAGAATAATCAAGCGGGGGATAATTGAAAATACAGTTTTATGGAATCATCGGGATCGTTTGGAAAGGTGTGGTTAAGAGCCGCAAAAGCCGTCGGCAAAACAGCTGTTCGGGGAAAAAAAGGGGCACGGAGAATTGAGAAAAAAAAACAAAAATTAAGTTGGAGAAGGTCAAAACTGCATCAATACTTGTCAGCATTAGCATGAGGCCAGCCGTTCCCGGCCTCCGCCAGGCTCCACGGTGATGTTTGTGATGGAGAGACTCGCAATGAGGCAGAGAGAAGAGGCAGAGGAGTAATGCAGCCTAATCCGAAAATCCTAAATTTCATAATTCAGGGGATAATGAAGTTATACACACTGGTCTTGCCGAAACTCAGACCCATGAATAAAACGAGCTGCTCAAAGCATAAAAAAAATAAAAAAAAAAAAAGATTTTTTTTTAAAAGGACCCTGTTCCAGCACCAATCAACGGATATAAAAAGTGTCATATTCGTTTTGAGATTATTGCATTTCCAGAGGGATCTGCTGTCACATGCAAATTAAGCCAGGAGGTTTGCGTTTGAAATTCCAGTCATCAATCTGATCCAAGTCCAAATCCTCCATCACATAAATTCCTTGACCCATTACTCACAAGGAAACACACATTTTTAATTTTTTTTTTTTTTTTTTTAAATGATTTCGCTTGTGAAGACATCCGAACCTGGCAACGGCGCACATGCGGAGTCTTTTTAACGCTTCTCCAGCTTAACGTGCAGCAGAGGCAGCGCAGGGGCGGGAGAGGGGCTCGCAGCCAATGAGCTGAGGATGCAGACTTCAAGTGTCAAAGGTACGCGCCTTTGCCTCGACTTATTGTCCATATCCGCTTCGTTCCCCGCTAGCCCCGCTTTAATCAAGCACCTCTGACTGGCAGGAAGCCGCGACTCGCGGCAGGTTCATGAGCGCACCGCCAGCGCCGATGGGGGAACCTGCTTCGGGCACCGACTGCTCTGGTCTGACGACTAAAATCAGAAAATATCCCCGAAAAAAATGCTCTTTGTCTTTGTCAAATACGAGATAAGGAGCGCAGTTTGTCTTCATTCTGAACGCGCGGGGGAAGCGTCCAGAGCGTCAGCGTCGGCACGGTTTGACGGAAGAGCCACGTGGAATCAGACTTAACATGCTCCGCCTTTCCATTCCATTCATGGATTTAATTTCACTAAAGGCGAGAGAACTTTGGGCGGCGTTCCTGCAAATCGCGGCGACGCTCGATTTGACCTTGTGAATTCATTCTCCTCACAAGCCGGAAAAGAAGCAGGTGGAACAACAACAGCAGCAGCAGCAGCAATTTCTGTCTCCACAAGAACTTTCCTCTCTCTCTCTCCCTTTAATTCCAAGAACTGAAAGATTATTAGAAAATTGGAGCATCGGTATCAAATATATAATTAACGGTTTTGGTGTCAAAACCGCTCGAGAGGATCCGCTGCTAAAAAAGAAATGTCCAACAGACGAAGATTCACTGAGAATGAGAAGATGGGGTTTCCAAATTCACCGGGAACAATTCCTGATCAAATGAGGAGGTGCAAGTGTTTGTTGTTTGCTGTTGTTGTGTGAGTTTCACCTACAAACACTTCTGTCATTAGGTTTTGGACACACACACACGACGTAAAGCGTGCTAATGTCTGTATACCCCCGCTGGGTAACAGAGCAGAGCAGGACCAAACTTTGCTTTGAGAGATTTTTTTTTTTTTTTTTTTGGAATGCAGATTTTTCCAGGGTTTTAATGCGTTTGGAGCAGGTTTAGCTTCTTTTAATTAGTTTAATTAAACGTCTAAATCTTCTCTGTCTAGTTTAAATCTCCATGTCCTCGCTGAGTGGAGCTCAGACGGGAGTGAGCGAAGGAGTCGGGGAGGGCAGAGTGGTGATGGTGGTGGTGGGGGGCTGCGGGGGTGAGGTTCATTATGCAAACTTATGCTTCCTCAAGTTCTCTAGCCTCCGTTGACCTGGAAATCATTCCCCCTCCGTCACCACAAAGTATTTTCTGATCCCTTAAATGCACGTGGAGGAATTAAGGGTGGAGGGGGAGGGAAAAAAAGGTAAATGGGCTTCATTTAGGTAGCGATTTCTCTACCTTAACTGCGCTCGGGAGACAAGGAGCCAGGAGAGAGGAGGCTTTGGAGCAGCCAGGAGACGCGGGTGTATCCTCGGAACGCGGCGACCAGCCATAACATTAAAACCACTTGCATACCGAGCGGCGTTCCTAATATTTTGGTGACACCTCGGAGTCTGACCCCGTGCAGTTCAACGGCATCACAAATCTCCCCGAAGAGAGCGTTTATGGCCGGGCTGTTGGGTTGTACTCTATGATTAAACTTGCAGTGGTTGCTCGGTGGGTGTGGAAGTCTTTCACCAAGCGGCACGAGGTGGAGATGGCGCGAGCAAGCAACCCCCCCAGCGCCAGAGCCGAGGATTCCTCACTTCTGCCGTCCTCACATCTTTTTCAAGTCCTCGCCGGGGAGACGGCAAGACGCGAGCGAGGAGAGGCGAGCGGGGAAGAACGAGGAGACACGTTATCTTAATGAAAAGCACCCAGGGAAAGGCGCATGTATTGCTTCAGAGAGACTTATTTTGCTGTTGGATTCCTGGGGGAGGGGGGGACATATCGCAAATTGCGAGACAGGAAGCACAAGTGAGCAACTTATGGACGAGTTCCTTTCCCCTGCTCAGGATTTCTGTCACATGTCTTCCTCTATATGCCATCCGACTGTAACATCTCCACGTTATCCAAGAAGACGGGGTTGTTGTTTATCACAAAATGGGAGAAATGTCACGGGGAAGCATAACATGGAAGGGAAAAACATGGAGAGGAGGGAGGTCGTACAGGGCGGGGGAGGAGGGGGTCTCTAAAATGGGGAGGCATTTATGTGGCGCGCACTTACGGGCACATTTGCCCGAAGTGGACATGAGCAGGGAAATGGATCTGCGCGTTTCCTCCGAAGGTCGGGCCACAGCCTATTTAACCGCACGCCTTCATCTGTCCACCTATCCGCCCTCATCCACGGCATTTCCAGCACAAAATTGAGCAATGAAACACAACAGTGAGCAGCCGACTCGTCCCATTTCCACTATGGCGGAAAAATAATGCGGAGCGGCACTAAGGGTTTTTCCGTCCGTGCACTCTTGACCGCTACTGTTCTGAGACGCGGTGCGCATGTTCGGTCTCACCGGCGAAATAACACGTAGGAAATTCATTTCAACCAGTTGTAATAATACACGTGCCGGGACAACATTTTTGCAGCGTTCCGTCAAATTATCAAATTCCAAAGAAGACCTGGAAGACCTGATGCGATGTAACCTCACACGCTGCTGAGCTTTATGTCAAGGCGGATCACCTTATTACCAAGTAAGCGAGGCTACCAGACTCCGAGCCAGCATGAATAACTAACGCTGCATTCACAGACATGTATTAACCTGGGAAATGTCACCAAAAAAAAAATAAATAAATAAAAAACTCCGTACTATATGACATTACCGCAAAATACAAGAGTCTAACCGGGGTCTGTTCTGTCATTGCCATTCACATGAATACATGGTGGGGGAAGGTCCAAGAGTTCCGATTCCCGAATTTCCTGAAGGCAACATCAGAGGAGGGTTATTCAGCAGATAAAAGAATAAAAAAGAAGAAGAAAAAAAAATAAATGGAAATTATATTTGAAAATGTGTGTACTCGGGGAACATTTTTTTTATGAGTTTTCTGTCATAGGTCTGTGTGAAAGGTTAAAAACAAGAACGATATTATTCAAAGAAAAAAAATAAAATTCCTGTGAATTCCTGTTGCAGTCAGTGTCCGAAATACGCTGCATATATTAAAGACTTGGTATGAATCGGATCAGATATATTTAAAAGTAGAAAAAGGTCATTTCATCCCGTCAGGCGTGTGCCAAAAAACGTTGCCATAATCAACGCATGATTTATGCCTAAATAAACGCGGCGTGAGGTCGGAGTAACCTTCATCTCTGACCACTAAACTCTGATCCACTCATGCCTGAGCCCAGAACATTTGGGCCAAACTCTGAGAAATCAGCTCCACACATTAATATTCATGAAGGTGGGTCGCTTTTGACCTTTTGAACATTTCATTATCACGTCATATCATTTCGTCCTTTTAGACATTTTTGAGCTAAGTTATCATAAGCAGTGTGCAACTTTAAGCGCTACGGCTAAAAATTTGGGGGACCGTGACGTTTGCTTCAAAAATAGTCGCACTGAATTTGAAATGAATTTGTTTTCAAACACTTATTCGTAGTTTTTGGAGTTCAAGATGAATAACTGACAAAACATTTGGCTCCGTGGCCCAACAGGCCGCTGCAGGGAACCGCTCCAGCTCAGACAGAAAACGGCTGAGGCCGACTCGGCATATCCGAATACTTTTGGGAAGGAAGGCGCGCGACTGCATCCCCATCGCTGATGATCATTAATGGGACACGTTAGATAAGAAGCCATGCACATGATGGGCTCCTTGCATCAGCGGCAGCGACGAGTGTTAGCCCTTAGCCTCTCCACTCCGCGCCGCTTGCGAATCGCAGTGGCTGAAGTGGGTCATGTGGAATGGCGCGGGGCAGCGATGCGGCGAACTGAGCTGACCCGCACTTCCACATGCGAGCCAGGCCCACCTGCGCTCGGCACGTTCCAGCATATACTGTACATCTATATTTAGATGCAGTGTGTGTGCACTCACCGGCGACAACATTAGAACGACTGCATGTTCGTGAAACGCAGCAGCGCCGCGATAAATTCTCCCTCCAGGAGGTGTTTTGTGTTGAATTTTGATTGAACCTGTTTGAGAGCGGTGTTGACACATCCAAACGATTGTTACCGGGGACTGTAATTTGCGACGCTGTTGAACTGTATTGAGTTACACTGAGAGGTGTCCTCCATGTTTAGGTCACCCCACTCGTACGCGCTAAGGTGACAAAAGGACTCGTCGTGAAGGGTTGAATTTATTCATGCGGGCATATCGGCGAGCAGCAGTTCTCCGGGAGCCACTTGTTACAATCGAGGTATGCAGAGGAGCATCTCTGAACGCGCAGCGAGTCGGACCTTGAAGCCCGCGGCGTCACGCGGCTGGAATCTACTCTTCAGGGCTACTTTGTGAGGCAAGAAAGCAGGCACGGCTACGTATGGGGGCGGTGGGGGGGGGAGGCCGAGGCCGCGGAGCAGCGCGTTAGCGTGCAGCTCGAATACAGATGGCTGGGAAAACGAGGTTACTTCGGGATCCTGAAGGCAACCGACGGCCGCGTGGAAGGCGAATGGATGCCTGAGCGATAGCGGCGTTTGTCATGAGCACGGCAGCGCTGCAGTGTGTTTTTTTTTTTATTTATTTTTTTTATGAGGCCCTGTTGTGTTTTGTCACAGTTTTGGTATCCTGCTATGACAGCGGAGACTAATGTCAGCCGGATAGAGATTTTAGGGTTTTTCTGACACCTCCATTAGAGCGACCAGAGTTACTGTCTGGTCAGGGTGGAGCTGGCAAGTTGGCTGACTGGACGTTTTTAAATACTGCAATCAATTCCAGTCGGCCTCGGAGCGCCGGGGGGTCGGGGTGAGCCTAGTCCCGTCGGCGTGCAGTAGTTTTTTTTTAGTGAGCCGTCTTTTGCCTGCGTATGGGCGGGTATGGCGGCGGGGGGTGTGGCCTTTTGTGGACATAAATTTGGCTGGGAATCTTCCCTCCAGGCGCGAGCGCCATTAAGCATGTACGGACTGAATCTGATGCCATTGTGAATTGGATTCTTCGGTTGAATAATTAACCGCAGAGAGGAGCAAAACTGAATCAATAATGTGCTTTGTACTGTGAGACTCTCATAGCCACCTTTTCACATCCATTTGCCAATTTCCTTACTTTTTTTTTTTTTTTTTAATCATCTGCCCTGAATTTACCTCCATCATTATCCCTCTCTCTGGCAGTTCCCTCCCCTCAGTCCTGTCACTCCTCCACCCCCCCCACCCCCCCCGTCTAGTTGTTGCTGTCCTCCACCATCTTGTTTGGAGCACGTGAATGACACGGAGCTGCTGCGCCCGAGAGGAACGCCGAGGAGAATGCTAAGTTCAGTTTGGGACTTCTCTTCCCCCATTTGCATCACCGCGACACGTCGAAGGTGAAAAGAGAACAGACCCGGTGTGACACAAACAGACGGATTCGTGTCAGACACACGCTCGTCTCCCCGCTCGCTCCGCCCCTCCTCTCTCACCCCGACGTGCTCTCACTCTCATTCACATTCACTCCACTCTCTCTTTAGCTAACCCCATCTCCCTCTTTTGCTTTTCTCATTCTCTCTTTGTTCCAAATCCCCGCTTCACTTGTCGCTTTATATATTATCTATCATCTCTTACTGGACGGTTTTCGCAGGCCGCGGCGCCCCCAGGAAATGATCATACGGAGCGGCTAGACGAGGCCCCCTGAAAAATCTCGGGCTGGTCAACCAAAACCGAGAAACTGAATTTCATGAATTCTATTACACCGCTGCAGACCATCCATGAAGAGTTCGGGACCTACTTACTGGCATAGTGCTTGTTATTTTGCGAATAATGTGACTAAATTGGTCTGATTTCCATGGAATAATTCAGCTAATAATTTGAGATAGACAACAAAGTGTTTGCAGGTGTGCCCACTTCCCCTTAAAAAATATATTACAATTAATTGACATAACTAATTCACTGAATAGTTTATAGCCCTTTATATCAAGTTGCTTCTCGTCTACAACTGTGTTTACATGAAATGCAATTTGATACAGCTGAAGTCTCAGCAGAGCTCGTCCCTCTGATGTTAGACAACATGACTGCGGCCCATTAAAACTACATGTTAAGCAGCAGTCACTTCCAATCCCGCTTCCGAGCCGCTGATCTGCTTAAATGCCGACTCTCTAACCACGAAGTTGTCTGACAAAATCATCGTAAAACAACATTATGAAGACGGCGGCCCCATCTGTGTTTGAGGGAGAAAGATGGAAAACGCAGAATCTTTGCCACACACTCGATGCTCAAATTTGCCCGGAAAAGATATGCCACTTGCTTTTTAAAGGGAAGTTTCTATATGGTCCGAAATGTCACCAACAGGCTGCCGTCAGCTGTTCTGAGTTGCGTTCACTAATACGTGGATTATGGAGTTTGAGGAAAGGATCTGGGGTGACCACGCGGGCGGCCAACAACAGCTCAGGGGTTGACATGGCCTCCCTGACCTGCTGTTGGCAGCGCCGATGTCTTTAAGCCAATCTTCTTTCATTAGGAATCTTAATTCTTTCACAGAAAGTGGGTGTAAATGAATAAAATATGCATGCGGTCCATACATAATCATGAATATCAATACACAAATACTGTAATGAAAAATTTACACTCTCCCGCCGTGTAAGCAATACAGGGCCTTTCTGCTGTGGTGAAGGGAAGATTGGAACTGCATGCTTGATGTCACTGGTGAAATTCCGGCCCCATGACCCTCTTCGCCCATCATCCCCGCTCCCAAAAACAAATACTCTTAAAAGTCAGCCACAGTGGCCTGCTTTATGTAAATCGGCGCTGATGCCACCTGGTGACATGGTACTGCAAGTCGACGTCCAACCTTATTAAGGTGAAAACCACCACAATCTGTCCCGTGAAGGGAATGGATGTATTGACATTTTTCGGCCGTTTTGTGGCATTTCAAAATGGACTTGTGGGGAAAGATGATTACATGGAAAGGGCGAATACACAAAAGAAACTAATTGAAAATTCCAGTGTAGCGCAGTGTATGGAAATGTGTGTTCCAATGTTGGTGCTTCACAACACACACACACCAGGCACCCAGCCTACCTGTCAGGTTCCTGTTGAACCCCTGCACAATAACACGACTTCACACCGTTTTGCAATGAGACAACAAGATGCCCATTAAGACACGACGCCAGACGACATAGCCGGTGACGCAAGGACCGACCTTGCGTCTGTTGACAGCTTCTTCTGAGAGCCTGATCATGCAGGTAATAAAGAAAAAGAATAAAGGTGGGGGTGAGCTGAATGCACCGAGCAGAGTGAAGGAAAGACGACGGTCAGGGGTTTGCTTCCTAGAGGCGCAAAGTTAAAAAGGATGGACTGAAACCACGAGGATGTGGGCGGAAGGAGACGGCGGGGGGGGCGGGTTCTCAGGAGCGTAACACCGAGATGCTTGAGGGGCGAGCAGAACCGCGAAGTAAGAATATGTAAAAGAAACCCAATAATAGCGACGGAGAATCACCGGGCAGGTTAAAGGGGCAGCGTGTTGTGTTTATCTTGCCAAAAGTGTGCAGCCTTATGAGTCAGCTTCCACTGCACACTGGATCCCTTTGTCACTGTGGCCCACAGAGCTATTTTTAGCGTCGCACACCCACCCTTGAGCACAGCCGCACAAACACGCGCACACACACACATATATGCAAAGACTGCATGTACACACAAAAAGTTCCGCACTTGCAAGCAGGCACCCCAGATTCCCGCAGCCGTCACAGATTCCCAGGCAGGAGAGAGGAAGACGTCGAGAGAGAGAGCGAGACAGAGAGAGTGAGACACGTTAAGTTTGATGGAAAAATAGAAAGTGAGGCACAAAGGGGGGAAGATGAAAAGTTTAGAAAATAAATAAATAAATTTAAAAAAAATGTAGAGGCGGATGCAAAACACAGCGTGCGACTCAGGAGGGGATAACGCGAGTTCAGGAAATGCTTTTGGGGATTACGCGACAGTTGTAACTTCGCGCCGCGCCTGCTCATGTAAAGAGTGAGCAAGGTGAAACAAGGTGCCATAATTAGTCAGTGTGCTTAACTGCACTGCAAAGCAAAGATGGGGGGGGGTGAACTGAGGAGTGGAGGGAGGGGTGTCAGGGAGAGGGTAAGACCGACTCATTTAGCAGACAGATTGAGACAGTTAATTAGCCGGTGTAACGCACTAGAACAAGACTGGCTAAAAGGAAATCTCTTTTACGGAGATCAGAATTTTGGAGAGCAAACTTTGATCAAATTTGCAGTGTTAAGAAAAAAAAAGAAGAAAAAAGGTCTGAGTATGTGAAAACCATGTTGGATTGCAGCCATGACCCAGATATGGAAATGATGTTTGACTTTTATATCATAAAGAAAAAGAAAAAAATGGCAGCGCCATGGCTCGCTCGCTCATTGTTTGCGCTGTAATTCAGTTCATCTATGCCGCTGTTCAAACGCTGAAATCTATGCAAAGGACGCAGAGAAATCAGACCAGATCAGCGCAGATTCATTACTTTTAACACTCCGATATGGCAAATGTGTGTAATTGAACAAAATTGAAGGCAAAACTCTGGAAAGCGCCGACTCAGCCATAACGAAGCCAGCAACATCTCGGTCCACTTTTTCCCCTTTTTCTTTTTTCCCCTCCTTCTTCTTTTTTCCTCTTTTTAATTTTAAAGTCTAAATTCTTCAAACAAATCCGAGTTGAAAGAAGTTCCTGGCTCCTACTTCCCCTCAGTCAAAGTAGGACTACGGGAATAATCAGTCAAAAACCTGATTCCAGTGTGAGTGCGCAGTGCGTGTGTGTGTGTGTGTGTGTGTGAGACCTCAGGCCTAACATCCCAGATGATGTTTCAGAAACCCTAAAAACCATTTAAAAGTAGAAGGCAGCTCATTTTCGTCCTTACTGCACCACAGAGGGAGAGAGAGCGAGAGAGGGAGGAAGAAAGAGAGGGAGAAGAAGAGTGACCCAGTTAGGGAAAATTTAAATAGGGATTCCATTTAGAGGGCCACATTAATTGGAGCAGATGCCTTCTCAATTATTAAGAGGCCTCCAAGGGTGTTAGCACGAGCTAAATTTATCCCGCACGGATTCGACCGGGCTTGTCCAATCTCATAACGCATCTGCAGACAGAGGGAGGAAACATGGCTGGTGTTTCATACACCAGCGTACACATGTCACGGCCACTGAGGCTGACACACACACACACACACACAAAAGGAGTGCAAACTGGTAGTGATGGGGTCGTGCTTTCCGCTTGTACTAATACGCACACAAGGGGAGGGGGGAAATAAATAAAAAAATAAAAACGTGTAGACGAGCATGCACGTCTATGTAAACACAAACTGACCTAAAAGTAATCCCTAGAGAGGAGGCGGACTAAAATAATCTTCCAGCGAGCCGGCGGCGCATCCCCACGGCTCCGCGTATCTCTCGCCGTTTGAGCCTTAATGGTTTCCTAGTTTCCACCGACATGTAATGAACCAGCAGCCGGAAACTCGTCCCACGAGGGCGACGCTCGAATCCTGACAGAGGACCGGACGAGATGGGAGGATGGATGGATGGAGAGAGAGAGAGAGAGAGAGCGAGAGAGAGAGAGAGCGGAGTGGAGGCAGTGGAGGAGTGAGAGATATAGTTCAGCGCCATTTCATGAATTTATTAATGGCCTCACTCTTCTCCTGTGTCATGGAAAAAAAAAAATCTTGAGAAAATGACGGACTCAACTCTGACATTTTTCTTTTTCTTTTTTTTTTTCCACCCCCCTTGTATGATGGAAGACGAGATCGGGTTGTGATTAATTCATCGTCTCAATGACTCGAGCTTGTAGAAGCAGCTGTAAATAGCACACCTCCACGACGAGCCGAGTAAAGTGTGGGCATCGTTCCAGGGCCCAAAAAAAAAAAAAGAAAGAAGAAACATCTTTGAGAAGGAGTAATGAAATTGTTTTGTATCTCGTTCTCCCCTGGCAGCAACTTTCACAAGCGCTGTGCAGCGGCGCTTAAGGCAAAGGGGCCCCGCGTTTGTTTCTGTGGCGTTGGAACAAGACCTGTAGGATCCCCGAGAGCGGCTGACTTGGCCCCGATCGGCCGGCGTCAGGGTATTCAAGGTGCGTCGCGTGGGCCGGACCGTTGCTGTGATTAAGCTTGAGTGAGGAAAAGCTTACATTCCAATATTTCTGCCCTTCGACGCACTTTGCATTCCCCTCCCGTCCCCGCGCGCCGTTGCATTCTGGGTCTCGGGCCGATCAAAGCGGCCGGTCCTCTTCCATTAGCTCCGTGCTTTTCTTATTCGCCCCTGGAACTAATTCGGAGGTGCATATTTGATTTTAGGGAAGCGCCACATCGGGTGAATAGGTGAACGGGTCCCCATAAATTATCCTGTGATATTCCTCTCTGACAGCCAATGCACAAACTTTCCCGGTGCTCAAATTAAGTTTCTTTATCGGTGGAGAGCATTTGTGCAATCCTTCAGGATGTGTCAAAGATAAATGTTTAATTTCAGGCAATATTCTAAGGTGACATTTGACTGGTGCGCTCGTTCTGCTGTGGCAGATGTCAGATTCAACTAGTGGGGACGGGCATTTGAGAACTTAATCGATCATTGGAAAAGTTAGCAATAAATTATTATCACCATGGCTCAGTTGGCAGAGCGGCGGTCGGGTAATCGGAAGGTCACTGGTTCAATCCTCAGCTCCGGCAGAGGCTGCGTCTCGGATGTACTGTATATTGCTTGGGATATTAGTTGTAGAAGTTTTTTTGGAAGTGGTCTCCAAATAGATCTCAACCCAATCCAGCATCTTTGGGATGTTCCGGACAAACAAGCTCCATCCATGGAGGCTCCGTCTTACCACTTCAAGGACTTAAGAGGATCTGCTGCTGACATCCTGGTAGCAGATGCCAAGGCACACCTTCAGAGGTCTGGTGGAGTCCAGACCTCGACAGGCTAGAGCTGTTTTGGCAGCAAAAGGGGGACCTGCACAGAATTCGGTGGGCGGCCATAATGTTATGGTTGATAATTGTTGTGGTTATTGGTTGCTGTTGTGGAATTTAAGGTCACCCAAACTGGGAAAATGCAAGGATGGTTTTTCAGGAATCTAATCAGCATCCTTGTCTGCAGAACAAACACGGAGGTACAAAACCCGTATGAACACCACCACACAACTCCACGCGGAACGTTCCGGCTTACGGCGGCTCAACAGCTGTCAGAAATGCTCGGCCCACGCGTCAGGTTGGTAAACCAGACCCGCTTCCACATTAGAACCAATGAGAACCAGAACCGTCAAGGAGAATCCATTCAGTTCCGATGATACCCTACCCGCATTTCAATGACTAAATAGTATTCTTTGCTAAGACCACACCATGGGGAGTTCAGTCAAGGCTATTAAAGACCTTTTGTCATAAATAACAAGGGAGAAATTAGAAGTATTTCCCTGTTTATCTGTGCCTCATGCTGTTCTTTATTCAGGAAAGGAGGCGAGCTGCTATATACCGAGACCCAGAGCATGATGTGTAATTTAATGCTAATTTTCCGCCTATTCACTCCATGCTGCTCATTACATAGACAACTGGTACACCACCTAGATTTATAGAGGCCAATTAATCTGTGTCAGGGAGGTGAGCGCAAAGGCAGCGCGAGCAGGACGGGAGGCCGCTCGCGCCTCACACATGAACACACAAACACAGAGAAAGTTTGTCGAGGTGAGCGAGAGAGATGGATGGATAGGTGGGGAGAGAGAGGGAGAATGAGCAGCGTTGGTAATGAGGCAAATGTGATTCACTGAATTTCAGAGGCAAAGTTTTCGAGGTTTTTCTCCGGCAGCTCTTGAAGGTAGGCCCGGGTGCCTGCTTTTAATCTAGCACACTTTTACTTTTTCTTTTTTTTTTTTTGCCATTTTTAATATCCCAGACTCGTCTTTACAACTGTGGTGCGCGCTCGCGCGCTCTTCCTCGCTCTCCTCTTCGTCTTAATCTTTAATTCCGTCTCTTGCAGTCCTTCATTTCCGCTGCCATATCTCGGAGGCCGTTCCCAGAGTGGCCAATGAGGACGAGGTCATCGAAATATCTCGGCCATTCGCCGCTTTAATCCGCCGTCCATTTTATCTCTCAACTCTCCCTCTCCTCCCGCGGACCTTGACCCAATCCCCTGTGTTGCATCATGCTCCCTCTCCTCCCCTCCTATTCCCTTCACTCCACCTCTCCTACTTCCCATTTTGGAATGATTGATGACCATGATGCTTTGCTCTTGGACAGTTTATTAACTTCATGGAGCGAGGCGGGAGAGGCAGCAGGCCGCACTCTGTTGCACCATTTTATCTCTAACGGTTCTGCTCTGTCCCTATCTCTCCCGCCCGGACCTCCTACTCCCTTCTCCGGCTTCGTCCATCAACCTTTCCTCCGCGCGCCTCGGCCGCACCCGCCTCTCTCTCTCGCTCCCCAACACTTCAACTTTCTTATCTCCCATCCATCCCACTTAGACACTGACAAAAAACAGCTGAAGACGATCAATGTTTAGCATGGTGACATATGTCTTTGTGCATCTGTGTGTCGGGTGTACCCCCCCCGCCCCCCCCCTTTTCCCGTTAGTGTGAGTGGCATGGCCGTAAATCTGCTTTATGTTGTCATTACTTACTAGGGAGCAGCAGGAACACTTCATGGGAAGCGGCGGTCGCATTCACGGGATGTGAGTTACGGTCGGACGCGAGATCGCGTTTGTTGACATGTAAATACGGCACACGCGAGCGTGAACGTGCGAGCGGGCGCACACAGACACACACACACACACACACACACGTACACACGTGCAGTGACATTTACCCGGAGCGACGCGCACACTCAGCCAGCCGCACAGGCCGTTGGTCATGTAATGCCATGTTAAGGGAGGCAGAGGGCAGGTTGACGTGCTTTATCGTAGGTAAATGTTATTAGTTATCGTGTCCATTACCGTTTGCCCTTGAACTTACCGAACCGTTTTACGCTGCGTCTCCGCCTGCGTGGCAATGTTCTGTGTTTGCATAGATATGAGTGTATGCTCTGCGTGCCTGTGTGCCTGTGTAGCAAATATCACCGCTTATTCTTTCCGTTTTTCGAGTGAATTGTACAGATTTTTAGCTCGTTTGAAAAGTCTGCCATGCAGCAAATCCCGCAGTGGCCCCCGTAAAGGGAGTTTGTTTGTCCCAAAGAAACCACGGCTCCTGAACTGGCTCGGCTATCTTGTTTGCGAGCTCATAATATGATAAGAACATATCATTTTCTCCGTTGCTGGCTGACAGCTGCAACACAAAAGGTCCTCTGCCGCGACTCAAAAGCTCGGATGATCAACAACAGCTGCCAGTTACTCAACCTCCAACTTGGGATCCGTATCTCTTGAGATGCTGTTTTACTTCGCGGGCCAGCCAGCTCGACGTCAGCAGGTCGCCCAGTCGCGGCTACTCCTCCAGGAAGAGGCCCGCAAGATAGTGAGGCTGAGGTCAATACTGACGGCGCCGCGAGCGGCGGCAAAGCTTTGGGTTTAGGAGCGGTTGCTGTGGTGATATCCGGGGAATGAAGAGCGGCAACGCTGAGAGATTCACTGGCAGCTAAACATGGCGGGGACGTGAGCTGCTGCTGCTGCTGCTGCCGTCAGCTCCTGCTCGGGCCTGTGTGAGCTGACCGCCTAACACCATGCTGGCTCTTTAGGAACAAACCCCTAATTTGAAATGTGCACATGTTCATGGGTCGGTCCTTCAGCGGCGTACAACCGCACAAGCGTTCCAGCCTGACAGCGCCGGGCTCAGGAGCGGCCGGGGTAATGACGTTCGCGGTAATGGGAGTTTCACAGGCTGCGGCTGGCATGACGAACTGCTATCCTACATGCTGCACACCGGGTTAGAGCGAGAGCGCGAAGAACTAAGAGGAAAGATGGCTCGGGGTGGGTGTGTGTGTGTGTGTGTGGGGGGGGGGGGGGGAAAGAAAGGGGGGGGGGGGGGGGGGGGGGGGGGGGGGGGGGGGGGGGGGGGGGGTAAAGTCTGAAAGAGATTTATGGCGGGAATAAAATTGAAAGAAAAAAGAAAAAAAAAATAGTGCTGAGAAAGAATTCTGAAAAAAAAGAAGCCAAATGACAGTAGGTAATGTGATTGATTGTATAAAAAAGTATAAACAAGTAATAGACGCATGTTAAATCGATAAGTCTGTCGCGCTAAAATAATCCGTAAAAGCCTAATGTGACCATTGACAACAGTCTGTTTTATCACCCGATATCGCAGGGAGTCGCTCACCCAAACTGTCAGGCGCTGTAATTTATGCCTCTTCGCAGCCTCCCTGCCGGCTTCCCATTGGCTGCATGCGACTCTGATAAGCCGTTCATCACACGCGCTTGTACGTATGATGTCTTTCCAGCCTTTTAATTGGACCACATCTAAAGTGATTAAGCTAATGGCTGCCACATCTGTTTGTTTTAAGTCTTTATTGGCTTAGCAGACGTCCGGGGCGTGCAGCGGCGAGGGTACCGTGCCAGGTGCGTTGACAACCGCGCGCAAATAATTATCATCTGAACGCACATATATTCCCCCCATTGCCCCAGAAGGATGCCTGGTGCATCGCCCTCGAGTAGATAAAAGTTGTCAAACAGTATGTGTGATGATATAAATTTAATGCATTAGAGAGATGGCAGGATCGCGAGACAGGTGTGTGTTTTATGTGCAAATCCCCAGACAGAAGTAAAATGTTCCACCGCAAAGAAAGAACATTTCCAAGGCTTCTCTTTTCTTTGCTGCCTCTGCAGGGGAGGAGAAAACAGAGGCAGGAGAGGAAAAAAAAGATGATAAGGGCTGGGAGAAGTGCGTGATTGAGTCCAATACCTCTTTCAAGACTGAGTCGATGACATGCCGCTCTGCTGGAGACCCCTCACGCCCGTCTACCTCCCTCTTTCCCCGCCGCCCCGACTCGCTCAGACTTCATCTCCTCATTCACGCATCCATTGCATCCACGAGCACTTTGCCGCTTTGTCCCGCCCGCGCGCACAGTCGCTCATTTCACCTCCTTGTGTGTGTGTTTTCCCTCCAGGTCCACCACATCTCCCCCTCTGCATGCCCTCAAAATCGAGTAATTTCTTTGCATCTATCCTCTGTCTGTGTTATTATCAAAAACATTGTTATTTCTTCCTTTGGCTCCTATTCTTTCGTTTGTCGCACTCTGTCCACTGTGGATTTGTCCTCCCACCGCTGCATAGCTCAGCCTCCCCCTTCTTCCTGCCTTTACTAAAAAAAAAAAAAAAAACAACTCCACATTAACACAATTTTTCTGAATCTTTTTTTTTTTTTTTTTTTTTTTTAAATACAGACACGCTTCATGTCCCAAATTTTCTAATTAAGGCAAAATATCAGAGTGAGATAGCGGCATCATCTTGCTCACTTCACAAAGTCTACGATGCCTCTCTGGAAATTTCCTGCTTTTTAATGAACCCACTTGTGCTGGAGTGGGTGGAACGCTGATGTTAATGTTGTGTTTATGTATACCAGGTGGTGCACTTTTGGCGCCATAAAAGTTGCATGGAATTGTACATGTAGCTCTGCTTGTCGACAACCTCTTATGGTAAACACAAGCACGGGGAGCGATATTCATGATTTAGACCAACATTGACACACTTGCCTTTGGCGTGGTCGCGCGTGCGATGCTGGAGGAATCTGTATGGTATGCTGAATGTATCAATTAACTGTATTAATTAATAGGAACCTTGGGTAGTTGTTGACCCCTAACCTGGAATGTTCTGGATGGCACTCTGAAGAACGGTGGTCCACCATGAATCTTGGGAACAGAGAGGAGAACACGGGAGTGTTGGGAGTCTAAATGTTGATGTCTGTGATTTTTTTTAAATGGGATTATGCATGAACCACTTCAAATCTGCAAAATCGTGCCCGTGCCACCTATGTATCACCCTTTTGGGCCATAACTCGCATCACAAACAGGCCCGTGAGGGAAGAGAAGCAAGTTGGTGTCCATATAAATATCAGCATGAGTCACAGTCCGCCACTGCAGCGAAACAAGTATCGCATAACACTTTCTCGACTCGACACTGGGCAACCAACAATCGAGGGAATATCTTTGGCCAGAGAGCGGAGCACAAGCGCAATTATAAACAATTATATAAATAATAAAAAGTCCAAGCAAACATGCCCCTTCGGTGAGCATGTGGATCCACTGTGGGCAGAAATTTACCCACACTTCCCCATGGTAAACCCACACCTACCCACAGTGGGACCACATGTACATGTATGCTGACAAGCTTCCTCCAGCCAGCATAAATAACCTGCTACATTTTTAATGGGGTTCAGGGACTTACTCGGTAAACAAAAGAGCCACTGAGGTTGTTGTTTTTTTCCCGCACTATAAATGTTTTCTCATATTGTAACATTTGGGAAGGATACCAAACACTGTCCCTTTATATTCTTTCATTACATTAATTAGTTTGTTTGTGGAAACATTTGAAAAAAAAAAAAAAACTGTATCAGGCAGGGGACCATGTTACCAGACTAAGGTAGCAAATGTCACGCATTTACGTGCACTGCGAGGTTGGACGTGTAAACGATCAATAGTCAGCTCATTACTAATAATAAACAGGTGTTGCTCTAAGCTCATGCAGTTAAAGTGGTGCCCTTATTATGCTAAAAAGGCAAAAAAAAACAAACAAAAAAAACATAAAAGATGCAGAATGCAGCTATTACTGAATCTCTTGAGGTTTCGCGATAGTCTGGTTCAGCGGGGTTTTAGTAGCTCATGAAACACCTCGCCGTCTACCACGTTTATTGGCATCATGTCCTTTCCCACCACAAAGCAAATCCAAGAAGTTACCGCCTCTGCACGTACATCACTGCAGCCTCTAATAGCCGACGCCGACTGCCAGGTGCTGACTCTTCCAGGTGACAGAACGTTGGCGATGTACCGGAGGTGTATTTTCACACGGCGACGCAGTATCTACAGCGAGCACTTTAGCCCTGTCGGCGTAATGCCTCAAACCTGGACGTCTTCCACTGTGGTGTCAGTGGACTGTCTGAGCTGTAAAAGGTGAGATACGCCGCCTCGTATTGTGAAAGCTAATATACTTGATCTTTGGGGGAAACGCTACGCAAGGTGCGCATTGTCAGTTAGAACGCTGCTAATCTGTTACATTCTGAGCAGCAATTTATGGATTAACAATTAATCATGGACATCCCCACCTGTCTTCTTTTTTTTTTACCATTTTCTCGTCATCCTTGTGTCCTTGCAACAAAGGTACGATATCCTCTGCGACTGCATACTCATCCAAACTGTCAAACGCTATAACTCATGCCTCTCTGCAGCCTCTCTGTTGGCTGCTCATTGGATGCACGCGAGTCCCATAAACTGTTAATCACAAGTGTGTATGATTTCTTTGCTGCCTTTTATTTTTTTTTAAATTAGGCCAAATTTAAAAGTGACTTATGAGGCTACTGGTTACGACATCAGTAACAAGTCTACAAGTCTTTATTGGCCTTACAGACATTCTGGATGTGTGGCAGGAGGATATTGTGCCAGGTGCATTGACGACTGAGTGCAAAATAATCTTCACCCCTGAATGCACATATATTCCTAGGTACCATCTCCTCTGCAATTTGTCTTAATGGTACCTATGTTAGGTACACTTTGTCCAGAATTTAATGAGATTAAACTATAGAAAAAGAGCGTCCATTAGCTCATGAAATGAATAAAAGAAACCCGCGTTCAACGAGCAACACATACAGTGTGGATGCATTTACTCGCTTCTCCCTTTTCCTCTCCGAAGTCTATTATTAGGGAAACTAAAATGCTCGGTGCGTCGTACGTCAGTCAGTTGCGCATTGGCTGAGATGTGCGAGGGTGAACCATGCCGGCGTGGTGTCTGTGCAGTCGGGGGGATTTAGTGTTGAAAAACAATGAGGAACCATCCACACACCAACAGCTGCTCCACCTGAGGTGATTACGGAGGAAATGCATTTGGAGCAGAATGCTAGATTGAATTTGTTCTGTAGAATAATAATGCCGTCCTCACAGTCTTATTCTTACCTGACCTATTTCTGATTAAAATAAAATTAAAAAAAAAAAAAAAGAAAAAAAAAAGAAGAAGCACGCAAGCTACAGTTTACTGGTTGAGCTGTGCGCTCTTGTTCCTTCATCTCACTCGCTCTCCCCAAACAGTAATTCAAGGGACAGACTGGACAATGACAATGGGCATAATGGGTTGAAATGGATGAATAAAACCACTGTCAGGCACCGGGTTGTGTACATGGCACGAGCAGGCTTGTCTTAAGCTGGAGCTGCTTAATGTGTACAGTCGTTTCTGCACTTAGGCCTGCGTCCCCTGGGTGCTAAAGCTCTCCGTGGCAACACTGATGGTCTCTGGCAGTCTCGTTCGCAGCCACTGTGGAGCGGTTTGTGTATGGGAACAATTAACGCTCGAGGAAGCGCCACAAAACGCCACCTACTGCCTCTCAACCGTGAGTAAAGCGCCTTGATTTTTTTTTTTTAATTTTTGGAAATGTTTTACTTGTTAATTTTGGAATACTTTATCAAGCAATCGAGAGCAGGCCGCCTTTTTTTTTTTTTTTCTTTAAATTCGAGGATCAGTTATAGGCATTCACAGTCAAACCCGGGCACAAACCACTGTCTTTTACCGTGGTCCTCCGAGCTGCTCCAGCAGAGCTGCCGAGGGTTAAGTGCCTTACTTACTCAAGGGCACCACTGCGGCAGAGGAGAGCATGATTCATTCAATTTCCCCACCCAGGAGTTTTCCCCTCTGAGGTTCAAGGCTTTGATATGGAACCCTTCAAATTACAAGCTCGCGAAATGCAAAATGGATTTCACCACAGCTTAAGATGAGGCAGGGAGAGAGAGAGAGAGAGAGAGAGAGAGGGGGGAGAAAATTATGTGAGGCTTCCAATTATGTTATAAACATCATTAACGCTCTGAAAGTGTATAGCACAGGAAGTAATCGTGGAACGGAAGCTGTGAGCAGCAGAGCGACTGCCCGTCTGTCAACACTAACGTCATCTCGTCGGGGTTTTATGAGGTTGAAGGTTTGTGCTGGTGAGGTGATTCTGGGGGAAAAATACTGCTGAGCTCCAACTTCCTCTCAGCAGATGAGTGATGAGGTTTGAAACTGTGATGAAAGAAAACCGTGTCTGATGACTTTACTTGGCAAAAAAAAAAAAATAATAAAATAAAAAAAAAATCTTCATTCTGGTGGTAGTTTCGAAAAAGATATCCATTTTTTCCCCCTGCAACAACCAATCAGCAGCCTTTGAGGCATTTCAAATTTTTAACGAAGAGGAATTCTCTTACAAACGCTTCCTTTCAGCGACTCCATGCGTGTCGCCTATTTCCAACGAGTTCGTCAACCCAGACGAGCACACGGGTTGCTGGTTCAGATCCCGACACACGTGGCTTGTTCATTTGCCATCCTTGCCCTGCAGTCGTCACACCCCGCCCGCGCCCCTGCTTGCAGTACGATAATTCATAATGCATCGAAAGCAATGATTGTGGTCTGGTTCAGGCCCGCCAGCGCTCGGTAAGAATACGGGGTGATTGTGGTAAAAAAAAAACTAAAACTAAAACTGTCTGGACCCGCCACTGACAGCAGAAAATGAGCGACCGGGCGACTGGCAATTGGGAAAATAAAGCCCGTTTCCTGTTGTGACGCCCGTCAAAACACCGACCTCCACTGACAGGCGGAAAACTGAGGTCAAACTCCTGCCTTCTGCACAGAAGTCCAGTGCTTGTGTGACCCACAAACCCCGCCTCCGGTCCGCCCGACTCTGACTTTCACTATACACTAGAAAATTTCCTCCTCTCCATCTGGTCACTTCTGGCTTTTTCGATGGCATCCATCATTTAAAAACCAATGTAGGTCATTATTGCTGCCTGCATTTTGAGACCCGTCCTGCCGTCTTTCGAGGGAGGACAGCGGCATCGCTTCCCCAGTGGAGAAAGTTATCAAACTATTTCAAACTTTTTGAAGTATTTAAGGGCTGCTGGATTTGCAGCACTATATCAAATCTTTTTTTTTTCTTTCCCCCCCCCCGTTTGGAAATATGTGCCAGCAAAGAGCGAGGGCGGCACATCTGAGGTTGATTCAAGGTTCATCATTCAAATTAGCCAAGCCAGAGAGCAGATGAGATTAAATCCTAAAGTTTTGCCGGGATTGTGGATAAGTGAACCAAACGCCACTGGAATGTGATTGGTGACTGACGTATGATGGGTTCATTGATGAGTTATGAGCCATTTTCGGAGAAATTACAGGTACGCAAAGCAGTGATGGTGTCCCAAACCACCCAAAGGTGCAGCGCTACACAAATCTGTGCCCAGCTGGTTCATTGCGGCACTTTGGGTTTGCCGCAGACATCTACAGAACGAGGTTTTCAACAGTTTTCTTTGACAGTCGTGTTTTGTGTGTGAAATGGCTTCAAATCTGCATTTCCATGAGCATATTAGGTGGCAGACCGAAAGTTTGTTTCGTCTGATGCAAATGAGAAGCCAAAGCGTGAGGTCTCCTTTCTGGGAATACTTCCATTTCCTGGTGAAGAACAACATCAGAGAAAGACAAGCGGATGAAACTAAAGCACTGTGCCAAAAATGTTTCACCAATGATCGGATATGTTTCTGGCAAAACAAGAAACACGAATTTTACCGCCGCGAGAAAGAAAAAAAACAACTGTAGTGCAAACAGGCCTCCCTCCTGCATTTTAATTCCGCTCGCTGGTAGCTCAGATCAGGCCAAAGCAGCAACAAAAGCCATCTGTGTTTTCGTTGCTGCAGATCTGAGAGCATCTTCTTGGCGGTCGGGGGACTAAGGCTTAAAACCGTTCCCGTCCTGAAGGTGATTGAGCCCCGATATGAAACTCCTTCTCAGCCGCATGTCAGCCAGCGAGTCTTACCAGCCTTTAATGGCACAAGCAGAAGCTGCAGATGTTCGCAGCTTGTCCGGGACATCTGCCGTGGCACTCGCCGCTGACGGATGGACATCCAGATTCACTGAGTGCCACTTAGCAGCGGACCGACCGCCCGTCACGCCGCCCCAGAGAGGGGACATGGTGAGCCGCGCTCCGCGAACGTGCCCTAGTTATGAGCGACGCACGAGCACGAGTCTGGGAGAGGAACTCGAGGAGGCAGCGGTGAAGAACTTAAGGCATCTAAAATGTAATACTCACAGAAGGCCCCCCCGCCCCGCGCCTCATCGCTATACGGAAATCAAACCGAACCGAGGCTTTACAACCAAGGTACATATGGAAGTGGGATTTCCGCGCGCAGTTACACCGATCAACACCGTCTGCCCGCATTTCGCGAAAAATCTACACGGACGACTCCATAAATGTTTCAAAAGCCATAATTTTCTTTGAGGTGGGAACTTGTTCTGTACATGTCGCCGTGTAATCCCCCGCAATTCACTCGCTTGCTGTGCTGCGAACGGCCTTGTTTTTGCTGCAGATAGCGAGTGCCTCCATCCATACAGAGAGCTCAGCCACAACATCGCGGAAAACTCTCCCTCCCTCCGCGCCACGCCGCCGCAAAGACACACACACACACACAAACGAGACGCGCCGGCGCACACATCCCAGAGAACATCCCCTCTCCCCGAGCTTTTGCCTCCACAGTCGCACCTTGTGCTGTGTCCACTTTCGATACTTCTTTTTTTTTTTTTTTTGTTTCTCCCATATGGCGTCACTTGGTCAACCTGATCTTATAAAAGATTCACGGACCGTTTACATGCACCAAATCACACCGCATGCATTATGCAGCGCGGCGAGTGGTGTAGCTCTCCAATCCCCCCTCTCTGCTCTTTGCTCTCTCCCGTCTTATTCTCCAATTTCTTTCTGACCCGCCGTGACTTGAAACCCTTAGGTTTCTTTGCCCCTTACCCTCCTTATGCCTATAGCATTGAAAAGCTGGCCCCTCACCACCTCCCTCCTCCCTCCTTCATCTTTCGTCATGTTTTCAATCCCTATTTTCCTGGGATTCTGCCTCCGACTTAAACCCCCACAATCCCACCGCTTTCTAATTTCCTTCCTCTCCTCCTGCTGCAGGGTGGGAAGTTTGAGTCTTGATATTGCTGCATCATGAGAAGCTGCCAGCATAGAGGTAGACCACCCCCTGAGCTCGATCTGCAATTCCGTCTCATATCGCCTTCTCATCTCCTTACAGTTTCCCCTCAAAGATTCTGCAGCCCGACGTGTCAGGTAATACTGCTTCTTTTTTGTTGTTGTTGTTTTGTTTTTTCTTCGTTTCCATTATTTGTCATTCGTTGAGCTTCATCTTCGCACCAGCTCAAACGCAACCGGACTAATTGCTCTGTGTATATCGGGCAATGTGAAACACAGTATGTCAGTCAAAGCCAAAAGCGCCCTTCAGCCTTAAAAGTACCATTGAGGTTGACATTTATTTATTTTTTAACCTTTGATTCTGACCTTGATTCCGGGGGGGATTCGCTGAGAGCAACGCTCCCTTTTTCCACGGTCTGGTCTGCTGGCCACGCAGCAGCGCCACTGGACCAGTTAGGGATGAGGGTTCTGGCTCAAGGTCGCTTTTGTAGTGGTAATGAGGGAGGGGCGAGTGGCTCCTCATTCACTTCCCCTACCCAGAGTCACAGCTCATATTGAATCACCATCGACAACCAAGGTGTGCGAATTCATAATTCATCCCGTTATCAGAATAAAATGCCGTGTGACCTTTAGGGAAAAACCGATATGAATCAAAGAATTCGACGAGACAATTTGACGCAGTCCGGTTCCAAGTGGTGTCCCATGTCATCAGCGAGGGCCCACATAAATGGACAAAGCAAGAAATCCAGTTATCGAATGGATAATTCAATTTTAATCAGATAATCCTGCGTATTGACCAAGATGTATTGTACATGCCTACTAATGGGCATTTTAGTCTCAAAACCATGCGTCTAGCCTTTGTGCTTGTGTCTCGGACAAAACCCAGTTATCTGATATGTTATGTTACAGTAAGCTCAGTTACAGAAAAAAAAATAGATAAGCAGAACCAGTTTTCATTAAAACACTTTTTTTTTCTTTTCTGGATATTCATAACAAAATCATATGGTAATTGAATTTCTGGTTGCTGATGACGGTTGTCGTAGCGACCGGGCTCCCCATTGACCCTGCACCAGTTCCATTCCCTCTTGTCTATGTCAAAGGCTTAATCATGAAAAATCCAGCAGCTGCAATCCTGACACTGGCCTCTATGACCCACATGCACAGACAGCGCGAGTTGCATGTGACACATTAGATCTCGGCCCATCCCGTGTTGCACTGTGACCCTCTTACACTATGCAAGCGAGAAAAGTCATTTACATCTATAGGCGGACAAAAAAAAAGAAAAAAAAAACCCATGCCCATTCACGTGGTTCCACACATATAAATGCTTTGTCCTTGGTGTGAAGCACATTATATAAAGCTCTCAATGGCCTAAACTCTCTGTCACACACCCACAGACACGCACATATCCATCCACACACACACACACACACCCCCAGTAACAGCCCTAGATATCAGATTGGGTCATCGAAGCCCAAGATAAACGCAAACTGCTAATCAGGCCAACCAAAATAGAGCTCATCATCTTTAGGTTGAAATGAGGTTGAGATTGAGGTTATCTTTGGCTGTCCACTGAGCAATTACGGAAAAAAATCCATTTACGCTGCAGAAGCATTGATGGTGCCAATTCGTAATAACTTATATGTGCTGTGGCACATAATTATATGATCCGTATCAAACTGACCTTATTGCCAAAGCCCTCAGGTGGTTGACTTCTGCACCTATGGAAAATCTCTAAATTGCTGGAAATTGACAAACTGAGCCAATAAGCTTGACCGCCAGGTACCCGGCAGAGAAAAATCCTGCATCGCATCAAGCCTAATTTGTTTGCGGTAGATGCAGATGCGCACGCTTTTGGAAAGCATTAAAGACCTTTAGCGTTCTCATAGTGGTCATAAAAGCGATGGCGCCACCGCCACATCTGAAACTCGGCGTGAAAACGCGGCTCGCATTCATACATTTGTTCAATTTGCTACTTCATCGGTTCAGTCGTTTGCTAATTAGTTGACGGTGTTTTCGCATTTCAGAAAGGTCAATCTTGCATTCTTGGCTGCCGCCGACAGAAATGCGTTAATTATACAGTACATGCTGATCCACGCCGGCGTCTCAGCGCAGACGGAGCTGGCTAGGTGGTCCAGCGATGGGTTTGAACATTACACCGTCTATAATGACAAATATGTTTGATATGTTTTCTGCGGATGTGATTTGTGATGATGCGAAGAAACTAGTGCCTCACACTCGAAAACCAACAGCGGGCTTCACATTTCTGGTCATTAGCAAGCAGCTGAGAAGCAAAACACTGTGTGGTCCAGAAGAGCCGTAGCATTTATTTTTGCTGACCGAATAGGCTGCAGACTCAGTTTTGCCGCGAGCCGACATGCTACTATCATGACTCCCACTCACAAGCGACTGGCATCTGCTGGGCGAAGACCACCGGAGGAACGTCGAGGCAGAGCCGAAGCTCCTTCCTCTTGACAAAACAAGACAAAACATAGCAGCGCAAGCTAATTAAACGATGACAAATTGCAGCTTCAAAACAAAACACGATATTACAAAAAAAAAAGCTCAATAAAAAAATTAAAAAATATATATTTTGCATGATTATATAACAGAGGGCTGTAAATAACTGTGTCTTTCTTTTGGGATTGTTGCAACACAAAAACAAGTTTAAGGGCAATGGTCCCCAGCAGAATGTTCACTTAGCTGCCAGTTTGTTGTGAACTTTGTCGTGGCCCGAAGGTCATGCGTGGATTTTGTTTTTTGTCCTCCCTGCCCGATGACGGCGCCGTGCGACCTGCTCTCTACCCTCCCTCGTGTTGTCTTTGCAGAGTGCTTGTGTGCAGATGATGGCCACTGATTGGACGGGAGGCTGATGCAGCCAAATTAAAAGGCTTTTTCTCTGATGCCAGTTTTGGAACTGCGTTATTCTCCCAACTTGACGACCGAGCCACTCTGTAGCTATTTTGTATTTCACTTGCTTTTCTTTGGTAGGTAAATTAGAAAATGCGAAGGTTTTTTTTCTTTTCTTTTTTTGCTTATTATGTTGGCAGTGCTCACCCTGAGAGAGGCCATAGCATTGATGAATAAATCATCTAGTTTTGGACTGCATTGACTGTGACTTTGAGAGCGGAGTCACCCCTTTGTGTTATGCTGCGGTTTCCCCTAGGCTGGGCGTAACAGCTTTACAGGAACTAAAGCATTTAAATACAACAGTCCTCCGATAATGTATTTTCGTAGAATTCACCAGGCTCATATTTCACTTGAATATCTTTTCATCCAGTTAACAAAAACATTAGGATCTTGTTGAACACGGGCTTTCCTGCAGGGCTTTTGTATCAGACTGCGGGAGCTTTAGCTAGATGTACCTAGTAAACAGGCGGCTGAGCGCAGTGCTGGTGCCATGCAGATAAATAGCTCTACTTCAGCCTTTCGAATGGATGGAAACGAGCCAGAAAAGGGCAAGCATGTCATGTGTAACCAACAAGCTATTTGTCACCATTATGAGATGCAAACTGCAGAGGAACTTGTTTTCTTTCCAAGTAATTACACTGCTTCGAAAATGTTAAGGGGAAAACCACGATTATTAGACAACAGGGACGCAAAGGGCTGATGTTCAAAAAGGCGCCACCATTCGTATTTGTAGGTCCCCCGCGATAAAATACGTATTTAATACCCGTTTAACCGTGAAACATTCGACCTTTGATTTGACAGAAAAGCCACACACACCTTGAAACAACGATCATACGCTGGTCCACAAAATAACCTTTAAAGCAGAGCACCAGCAGAAGAAAAGGCAATGACCTGCCATCTCTGCACTGTTTATCCCCACAGTGTACATTTCTCTGTATGATACTAATTGTTCTACGCGATGTGATGATAAGAGTTGAACTCTCCGACAACAAAGCCTGTGCTTATTGACATGGAAGGAATAATGTGTTTACAACATATGTATATGAGCATTTGCAAAGGAATTAACATTAAATTATGTTTACCATAGGATATAATGCAACAGCTCTGCAATAAACTCTCCCTTCAGGTGGTTGTGTATGTGGTTTTAATGTTATGGCCGATCGTTGCAAATGCCAAATTGCTGGCATGTGGTGGCGTTCATTTACGAGTATTTTTCATCATTATCATAACTACGATCAAATATGACATATTTCCTCAAATGCAAACAGGTCTCTCATCATGGCCAGGGGAGCGACGGACATGAACAAATACCCACATCACCCACGGCAACAATCATTTACCCTCACCCACGGCTGAAACCCCGCACACACTCGCTAGTCCATTTATGTGCAGTTACACACACCTCTTAGCATAGAAACCTGGTCAAAACTACAGAGAAGTATGTTTAAAAAAATTTTTAAAAAAAAGTTGGTTTAAGTGATTAACACAATTTATCAGAGGCAAATCCCGTCCGTCGGGGCGCAAATCGGATAACAAAGAATCATCACGGTAAACACTATCAATTAAACCTCTCAGACAGAGCACATTTCAAAATAAAGACCTGCCCCTGATAAATATACTTTTCCAACTGTAAGGGGCCAAAATTGGCTAGTGGTGTGAAAATAGTCCACTTCGATATTTAGTCACACGCTGCAGTTTTTTTTTTTCCCAATTGCCTGAAGGACTTCGATCACATCAGAATCACATATACTTCATTAATCCCTGAGGTCACAGTTGCTTCATGCCAGTATGAAATATAAAGCTACAGGGGAGAAAGCACCAAAATAGCACAACAAAACTACAAAAAGCATTTAAAAAAATAGAAATAGACCCAATATGAAAAATCAAACCATGCCGCTTATAAACAACTAAGTAGAAATTAAATGCTGAGTAAGCCTTATTGACTTAGAGAGGAAACCAGGAGCAACATCTGACTTATCAGAGTAAATAGTTTTAGTGAATCTAGAAAACGAGGCCTTTGTCACCACAACTGTATTGTGATAAATATATAGTGTATTAATTATATAGTATTTGGAACAGTGAATTTATTGTAGTGGTAGTAGCAGTATTTTAAAAACAATCCGCAAATTTACATTTACACTTAAAAATGTTCTAATACGGCTCATCTTTCTCCAGTAACATATTAGTGCTATACACGTCAGCTCCTCAGCAGCCAAATATATTGTATATCTGAAAACACGCTTTCTTTTGATGGATATTATCTAGGGTATTATCTCACATACATTTCCCTCCCGACTCCCCTCACAATAGTTCTCACCAGCAGAGACCCCTTCAGCCCTGCTGGAGGGTCTCCATGGAACAAGTTTCCCCAATAACTCCACATCGGCGCGACGCCGCCTGTGGCATGCTTGCGGCCGCTTCTACGTGGGCGCAGCAACCGCGAGCCGGTGGGTTCCTCGTCTTTCAGAGGAGATTGGGTTGGCCGTGATTTACCGCGAGGCCGTACATCTTCTTTATGCGCTCCCTATAAGGAGGGAATGTCCAGGAATGATATATGTAAATGAGGGATATGGAGTTGATGGCGGAGAGTGGAGGGAAGGAACAAAAGAGGACAGGAGAGGAGGCAGCGGATGAGGGAAGGAAGCCGCTGATTGGGAGCTCTGAGGCGGTGAGAAGACGGCCAATCACCAGCACTTACTATACCAGTGGGAGCTCCAGTGTCAAATAACACATGTTCACAGCTCTTTGCCGCACTCTAGACTTTTTTTCAATTCCCCCCTCGGTCCCTGACTCACCCTCTCGCCCGGCGCCTTCTCTCCCCTCACCGAGGAGCGATTCATCCATTGAGATTATTGATCAAAACAATCAGAGAGCAACAGGGAGAACAAGAGGAAGGAGAGCCGGAGTCGAAGCTTCCTACCAAAGCCTACTAATCTCCCTGAGAAATGCTCGGACCACTTCCAGCACTGAGAGCCTGTCAGAGCTGAACTAGTCCTGAACTTATGGGAAGATAGTTTTCCTTACTTCTGAAGGAAAGAAAAAAATCACAGTGAACTACTATATCAATTTTAATAAAAGAATGAGGCAAATATCATTTGGTTGTCCAAGTAGTTTGCTTTCTTTCTTTTTTTTTTAACTCCACCAAGGGGTTACGTTTCCACCTCTGCTCTTGATTCATTACCAGGATTAAACAAAACGACTGCGCTGGGCGGAGGAGTGGCGCATCGGTCAAGGATGAAGCCATTAAACTTGGGAAGCGATCAGTCGAACGCGGCCAAAAGCCTTGGCACTGGCCGAGGTCTGCGCTCTGCGAGTGCCCTTCTTTGGTGGAGGGAATCGAGCTTGAATGAATGGATAACCCATTTAGGGGCAGATGTGGATTAGTTTCCACAGGAAACATTGCAAGAACCTTGTGCCGCTTTTCCACTACATGCTACCTACTCTACTTTTCTGGGTTTTCTATTACAAAGAAAGTACCTGGTACCACGTGGAGAAAAAGTAACCGATAACAACAGAAGACTAAAGAGCAGAGTCGGTACCATGTAGTGGAAAAGCGCCATTGGTGGAGGTGTGTGGCGGACACCAACATCTTTCTTGGGAAATCTAATAATCTTTTTAAGCTTCTGCTGTTTCGGGACATTCAAAGTAATACATCTAAAGTGCACCGGAGGCAATGCCCATCCATTTTAATTGAACTTCATGGAAGATCTAGCACATACTGACAATGTCAACCCCTCAAAGAAGAACGGAGTGTCCTCAACATTTAGTGGACAGGGTATGTGTGTGTGTGTGTGTGTTTTGTGCTATAAAAAGATAGTACACCAACAGGGTAAATGTACAGACGATATATATCCCAGTTTGACTGAGTGATAAACCTTTCAACAGGCTGCCGTGAATAATCCATTCAATTAATGTTCCTTCTCGGGGGCCAACAATGGGCCTCCTCAACTATGACCAGCTTTGTTTCTGGCTTTTGTGAGGGAGCCGGGCTTGCTAGAACATTACAGGCAGACTGACCTTGACATCTTGTTAGTGCGGTCATTAAACTTTATGAGTGCCGCCTATGCTGTTGCACTATGTCTGAGATATATATATATATAAATATATGGAGTCTACACGTGATAAAAAAGAAGGGGGATGGATGAAGGGAAGTCATGAGATCACAGATTGGCTATTAGGTCTAAGCTGGTGCGGACGGCTGCAGGGGTATGCGGGACGTGTGACCTGGAATCTCATCTGGTTTAAAAGGCTTACGGGCCGCGGTGAATCAAAAACATTGCGACGGCGCTCATTTCCCGCTCGCACACTTGCCAATATTTTGACAGCGATTAGCCATATCCTGCTGTCCTGTTAAATGCGCTATTTATTGTCAATTTGTGATTTTTTTTTTCCTGTCTTTTTTTTTTTTTTTTTGGCCTCATAAATAATTTTGACGACGAGCCGCACGGCGAAAACGACCACCATGTAAACTCCTTTTAATGTGCGTCCCTAATTACGTCCCAGTTATTATCATGTTTAACTGCGGCTGGATTGTAAAATCGTCAGGCTTATGACACAGTGAACAAAAGCCTTTATTATTCTCTATGACTCAGTCCCACTTGTCCTGCGAGGAAATGTGGGGCTGTGATTAGGGGCCCCTGCGCCGGGCAAATTAAAGTGTCAGCACGGCGAACCCGTAAGAAGTCTTTGCTATCGTTAAGCTGACAAGCTGTGCTACATTACATTTGAATTCACAATGGGCAACAGTTTGCGAATATTAGATTTATGCACGTGGCGCCACAGGACACGATGAGCAACCCACCAGGAAAATGCGCTGGTGTGCCGGCATGGAAATTTTTTTTTCTTCTTTTTTTTGATCTCTCATTGTTCAGAGCACTTTTCATTTCCTTCCGTTGTGGAACCGTGGCTGAAGTAACAGTAATTAACATCGGAACCGTGTGATTTGCATCCGTGTTTAAGCATTTTGAAAAAAAAAAAAAAAACAATTTTCAATTCATCTGACAAGGAATAATGGCAGCGCGTGAGGCTCCGGCGTCACTCGTTCATACGGGGCAATTAAGCACAGTCTGACAGTGAGATAAAAGGAAATAAAAAAAAATAAAAAATAAAAAAAGAGACTAAGGGCCAAAACTGTCAACTGGTATGAAAAATAGTCCTTTGATTGCTTCTACAT
The DNA here is from genome assembly GCA_901007715.1 of Dactylopterus volitans. NCBI lineage: Eukaryota > Metazoa > Chordata > Actinopteri > Syngnathiformes > Dactylopteridae > Dactylopterus > Dactylopterus volitans. The sequence continues at coordinate 65,235 of CAAKHG010051898.1, forward strand.
TTTGTCAGATGAGTTGTGTTGAACCGACTTAAGAACCTGTGAGATCTGGAGAAACCAGGAGAGACTTTTTTTTCCCTAATTTCTTTAACTGCATGAGACCCTTCTACAACCATTATGTTGATTAATATAGGCTTACATGAATTCAGGTTTTTTTCTGCTTTTTCTATGCGTTGCCTGCCTTGAGCTTCGTGTGGTGACAATCGGCAAACTGATTCGTGTCGCACGCGCTGACCGTTGGTTGTGACGTGACTTCTGCGATGCTGTTGAACTGTACTGGGTTATGCCGAGATGTTTCCCTAATATTTTGTCACCCTAATGCATATCAGTGGGATGACCATAATATTAGGGACACCCCCCAGTTCAACAAGTATGCAAGTATGTCAACACCTCTCAAGCAGATTCGGTGAAAAAAATTCAACATGAAACTTCTCCTGAAGGGAGAATTTATTGCAGGGCTGTTGCATTATATTCTATGGTGAACATGCAGTCATTTTTATTGTTTTTAATGCTTTTTTTTCTGTTCAGGAAAGCAAATTAACAGGCCTGCAATTTCCTTTTCATGTATCTTTTTATATGCCTTTTGTGCTTGCGTTTAAAATTTGTTTTGCTACTCTCTCTTAATTGTATCTGTTAATACATGTTTAGGTCGAGGCTAAAGCTAACTCTGTGCACTTAATAACTCTCACCAAATGCACTTGCTCGATCGGCGTAATTCCACAACGTCTGCTCCACTTTTCACAATAAAAGCCCCTTGACGTACACGCTGTGTGACTGATTGCCAGAGGGCACCGCACGTTGTACAGGACGTTTCGCAGTTTAAACATGCATGGAGAGGATGGAACTTGTTGAGACAGTCGCTCCGGTCTCATGTGAACGCGGTCGTCACGCGAGAGCGGCGCCGGCGAGACGTTCCCGGTCGAGACACGCGGGGTTGCGGCGTTCAAGTGCCGGCTCGGGGGGGGAAGGGGAGGCGGGGAAATTGGAGGACTTGCCGGTGGTGTCTTCTTAACGACTGTCAATTAAGCGATTGATCCGGGCGAATCTAGTCAATCACGCACAAAAAAAAAAGAAAGAAACAAAGAAAAGCCAATGCAGGGCACTTCCAGACCTTTCGGTGAGTCAGCCCTTGTTTATGTGACTCTAAAAGCGGAAAAAAACTCGCGCAGCTCCTTTGTGTTACGATAAACAACAACAACAGCAGCGCGCAAGTCTCAGAGCTCCTGACAGAAGAGGCGAGCGAGTGTCAGGAGCTGCCACAGTCTCGACTCCACATTCAGAGCTCCAGCCCTTCTGCTGAGGGGACACCCCGGTCAGCCCAGTGAGATAAATCTAAGAATACACCTGCCCCTTATTGACGCCGCACAAACTGAGCGACGGCCAGCGAGCGGCGTCCGCGAGCAAACTCCTCCTGTGATGATGCAGAACCGGCTGTTTTTCGTCCCCTCCCACACCCGCCATGTCTTTTCTAAAGCATGTCTGCATCGCTGAGTGAGAGCCCCTGAAGGGCACTAAAATAAAAATAAATAAAGAAAGAAAACTGCATACATTGCAGCGCCTAAAAAAAAAAAAAAGAAGGAAGGAAGGAGAGGAAAAAAAGGCAAAGCATTATCATCACAAAAGCAGGAATTGTAGCATTGTGCTTAGCTGAGAGCGCCAGTCAAAGAGGAATATACTTTCCGATGCACGTGTATTGTGAATTTCAGTCCTTTCATCTCCCTCTAAATATGGAAGCTTGTATTCCGCAACCTGACAATGCACGGCTAACAATACACACACACACACACACACACACACACCGAGTCATGCATATGCACGCACACACAGAGCTCTACTCTGCTCTAGATGAGGTGCAGTTTCCTAAAGAGCCCGAGGTCTTATTGAATTAGATTAAAAAGGGACTGAAAGTTTTTATTTATTCTTCTTTTTTTTTTTTTCTTTTTACATATTTGGATTCGGTGAAGCCATGACAACAAAAGTGCCCATTTTGTAAAAAGCCTTGAAATAAGGCGAAGGGACCAAGGGAGAACCGGGTGCCCGAAAACCGCCAAAAACCTTTCAGAGGACTGAGAAAAGAGGGTCTACTCAAGTTTTAGGGTTTCAAATTTCAGTCACTTAATGTCTCGACTCCCCGACTGTGTAATCTGGAACTAGCACGCACACGCACACACACACACACACACACGGAAGATTCTGTGCTGTTCAAGCATTAATCACATCTCTTTGAAGAGGAGATTTCGGTGAACGGCCTCATAATTCTTTTACGGTAAATAAATTGTTTATACAGAACTCCAACTTGACTTGACGGCTCTGAAGTACATTCAAATGCTTAGGTTCATTTATGTCCATTTATGTAGGAATACACGCCTCTCTTTGAATAGGCTACAGCACAATGTAAAGTCACCGTAGCGCCATGTTGATGCCTGTTTCTAGGTGTAGTGTCAATGCAGCGTGCGCCGAAGATCAGTTCTGATGTGTGAATGCATATTCATGGGAGGGTCGAGGCAAAATTTGGAGCTCTGCGAGAAAACGCGAGGAGATAGATCATGTCGTATGTGTGAAAACCGTTTCTCCTCTTCAAATATACACCTATCAGGCATAACATAAAAAAAATTGCATTGCACTGCATGTTTAACAGGATATCATGCAACAGCTCTGCAATAAATTCACCCTTTAAGAAGAGTTTTACTCGAAATTTTGTACTGGGTTAGATTGGGAGGTATCCCTGATATTTTGCCATCCCATTGCATATGAGTGGGATGACGAAAATATTTGGGACATTTCTCAGTATAACCCAGTACAATGTTAACAGCATCACAATTACAGTCTCAATTATATATATATGCCAACACCTCCGAAACGGATTCCATTCAAATTCAATATGAAACTCCTCCCGAAGGGAGAATCTATTGCAGGGCTGTTGCGTTATACCCTTCAGTAAACATGCAGTGGTCATAATGTTATGGCCGCTGGGTGCACAGAGTACGAGCACGGTTACACCGGCAGGGCTGTGCTCGGTTCGCTCGGGTCTCAAATCATAGCAGTGCGGCCCCCCCGCCCCCGTTTGCCCATTGGCGCCTGCTGCCCGCGACCGTCAACCCTCAGTTTTGCAGCCCGATTGGTGCAGCACCCAAACCTGGCCCCTCCAGTCCTGGAGCGGCCGGTCCGGGAGAGGACTTGGAAAAGCCGTGCCGTTGGCTCCAGCTGGCCGGCGTGTCTCTCACTCCAATCCTGGGCTTGTTGTGTTACTGTCGATTCTGTTACCTGTTCTGAGGCACGACACGTCGCCTAAACTATTATTAGCTACATCAGGATTAGGGGTGCCGTGTCCCCCATATTTTTGGTTGATGCTCCTGATGGGATTAGATTTGAGAGGATTTATTTTCAGCTTTGAATAGCTTGCTAGAAATCACTTCTGGTCATAGTTATTTTTTTTTTTTTTTCTGATTTCCCAGCTTCCCTTTGCCTTCACGAGCTCGGCTGCGACACACTCGCAAACACTACTTTTAGTCGCCTCTTAATTTCATATGCTTTTATATGTGTTACGCTCGAGGCGGAGCTTCTTGCACCACTAGGATCCGGCGTGTGATTACAAATGGGTCTGTTTATTTTTACCTGCCTGCTCATTGTTTAATCATGCAGGGGCTGATGAGGGGTTGTAGGCCAAAATAATAACAATAATCATAAAAAATGATCTCTGCATGGAGCCACAGTAGGTGGGCAGGAAAGCTCTTCTACGAGTTTGCACTCACTGTTGTTTCCAGCACCACTGCATACTTGGATAGATGACAGACACGCGCACACACACACACACATACACACACCCTTCTAATATGAACAGAAACAGGAAGTCATATTACCAGTAAGCTCTGGAGTCACATATGCAAACCAACAGAGACCTCATAAGCCTATTAATCATCAGTGGGACTCTGTTATTGACTGAAATGATGAAGAACTTTGACAATGTGACAATTAATGTAAAGTTAATAACAGGGGCTCGTGGTTTAGGGGCCCCCCCGGGCGCTTGGCCCAGGCAGCTCATTCGGTAAGCCACCCATGGCAGTGTGGACTTTGTTTGTTCTGTGTTGAATTACCTGCTAAATGCATAAATCCTTCCAGAATAAATAAAGCAATAAAAATCAGCTGCGTTTCTTGTCAGCAAGAATTCTTCCAAAAGGGAATAAGGTGCTTTCCAGTTTCACAAGACTCTCCACCGCAATAACACTAATTTACCTGGATACTCACGTGATTCCGCTGTTTTATTGAAGTGTGCACAGACATCAGAAAACAATCTGCAGCCTACAAGGCTTCCACCATGTTTATTGACTTTATGAGGTCTTTTTTTCTTAAAGCTTCATTTCTGCAGCGAGTCTGTGTGTGCGTGTGCGTGTGTGTGTGTGTGTGTGTGTGTGTGTGTGTGTGTGAGAGAGACTGTGCGTGTGTGTGCGCGCGCATGGGGTCATAAGTGAAAAAGCGCTAACCAATTTGCTAAAAATCAATAGAGATTTACTGTGCTTTATTTCCTTGTTGTCACATGAAGTCATGAGAGAGACAGAAGGAACACGCATGCGCACGCGCACACACACACGCACGCACACGCACACACACACACACACACACACACACACACGCACGCACGCACATACACACACACAAAAGGCATTAAAACCTTTTACCCACGTTTCCATGTTGCGGCCTGCCTGCAATCGTCACCGCACTGATTTCAACAGACTTAACATTCGCCGCACCTCCACATTATACACATTAAAGTAACAAAATGTGATCCGATTTTAAGAAAAACTAAATGATAAAAATGCCAAAAAACAAACACACGCACACACACACAAAAAAAACAAAAAAAAAAACTTTCAGCCGGGTGACGGCGCCTCCATCATCGCCTCCTCTCTCAGTCCTCTGGCTTTGCCTGAGGTCAAGACAAAGAATTCTAGAGGCGCAGCAAACATCCACAGATGAATGATTCAACCCGCAAAACGTTTTAGACTGTTTTGTCAGCGCCTCTTAAATTATATCCAAGATTTAGTGTTATATAATCGCCAGCAATAGCTGCATGCAAGTGTAAATGCCATCTTCTCAGCATGTGTGCTGGCCTCGGTATTAAAGTTGCCCCTGACCAATGCGTCGCATTGTGATTGGGACACTGAGGTGCTGAAAACGGTAACCAGGGTGACGCCGGACGTCGAATCCCAAGACGGAGCACTTTTCAAAGCGATCCTGGCCTGGATAAAGAGAATAAAACGAACGAGGGGGCTCCAATCTCTGAGGGACCCGAGTGATTAACACGGCTTTAATTTTATTGTTTTTAATGTGCTCCAGATGAACTAGGGGAGACAGAGTGAGATTGTTTCTGGGATTCTGCTGCGAGAATGTCGGCTAATCCGTCTGCTTTTCTTCCAGCCGCTGCCGAACGGCGCAGAAAGTAATGGCCAGATAAAGGGCTGCGCCCGCCCTCGCCCTCCATCTCCCACCATCGCCGACACGTTGCCGAGCAGCATCGCTCGAGTGTCTATCTCCGCGGACGTGGAGGATGAAGCCGCCGCTGTCGGCGTTGCCACAGCAACTCGACACCGGCCAGAAGGATTACCTGACTCTTAAAGGCGCAGAAGGCCTCAGCCCCCGGTGACGCCTACAAATGTGCAAGCTCGCGTCGGTTCCTCTATTGTGACAAAGTCGCCCGCGCAGTGAAGTGCTCAAAGGGTCGCGGTGGCGAGCGCACGCATCACAACATGCCGACGGCCACTTTGCACGCGCGTCCTCCCCGTCAAACGTGTGAAAGAAACACAGCACATCGCTGTTTCTCAGATGGGGCTCGCGTCTGCCCCCGGCGGCACGCGGAGGTACTCCAGCGGGGTACGTAAAATTCACAAAATAAAATAAATAATCCGTGCAAAATCCCTTAAAAATAATCATAAGGTAAATAACTTAGTAGGCTCATGAACTGAATGTTTCATTCTTTATTCATGTCATATAAATCCGAAGAAATGTTCATAATTATGTTCGTGATCCCATTTTCACGGCAAATCTTTTTTTTTTGAACAGGGCACGTTGAGCTGATAATCAATTTGTATTCGCATGTTCTTAAGTATGATTCCGTGAACTGTTTCCTTTTCTTGTGAACAGATCAAGAAAAAAGCCGTGTTTTGCATACTGATGAAGTTCAAAATGGTGTCGTTTTTGTTGTTAGCACTTAGTTTGGCCTGACACCTTAGTGACATTTGCCAGGAGCAGTGACAGATTATTAACACGTAAAATGTTTGACATTTCAAAGTGTTTTGTGATTTACAAGGTTGGATAAATAGACACTGGCGGACCAGCGCTGTGTTTTGCAAGGCGGCTGCACAGGGAGCAACATAGGGGGAGGGGCTTAACAGTGAAAAGGGTGTGGCCAACAAAGCTTTGTGAACAGGTAGCTACTTTTGTATGTACTGTATTTAAATTTTACTCATTTCTTTGCAGTTTTTTTCCTGTGGTTTCACTAGTTTTGCTTGTAAATGAAAGGCACATTCACTGTTTTTGCGACTCAAGCCATCTTGTTATTTAACTTGTACAGGAGCCGGCAGC
>CAAKHG010051943.1:0-12746 GCA_901007715.1 Dactylopterus volitans
GGGCACAGCTACAGCACACGGGATTTTTTTTTTTTTCGATCAGTTTTGGTGTTTGAGTGAAAGAAGTCCTCACAGTTCTTGTATTGTTTCGTATCCTCACAGTTGAGACTAAAACTACTGTGTTTTCAATGTGCCCGGCACTGGCTGCACGCTGACCAGAACGTGCGGCGTTTCCCACAGCGCTTGAATCTATTGGCGGTGGTGGGGGGGGCGGCCGCCCACCGCCCTCTATCTTACAGGACTTCCTGGGGGAAAAAAATATTCTAAAGCCTTTTCAGATGGAAAGGCCTCAGGGGTCAGGCACATTTATGACTCAAGCAGGCAGCCAGGTGTTCTCATCGCAGGTGATTCAATACTCATCTGTGCAAGGGAGTAAACATCGTGTGTCGGCGTTAATTGCTAACGAGCGGTCAAATGCACCTCAGCCGCACCGCGTGTAGCGTGACGGCAGCTGAGCGCGCCCGAAACGGCTAGCCTGTTTTCGCTAACGGCGCAAATCCAGTCATTAAATCATTAAAACGTCTGCAGAGACGGGCCACATGATGAGCTCTGAGTTTTTCTGACCCATTTGGACACGTTTGCACCCAGGCGTCCCCGTGGCAGCGCTACTCGCCTTCGTCTCCGGATCCCCTCAGCCGGTGTGGGCTGCCGCATCCTCCACCTCATTCCCAGGCGAACCCAAGTGCTTCTTCTTTTGGTTTTAATGGCGGAGAAACGATGCGCGCCGCTTCTCACCGGACCGGAATCGCCACTACAAGCTGAATTTCACAGACGGCTCCCTTTTTATGTGTTTATGAGCGAGGGCGAACTGGTGGTGCCAAAAGCATAATGTGGCGGGTGATAATTTATTCATAGCAGCCCGCCACGGATAAATTAATATATGGGAAACGCTGCCATGCTCACTTAAACCCAACGCTTGGAAGGTGTCTTTATAGCCGATTGCAGGCTTTAAAGCTTTCAGAGAACCAACCGCCGCTTCCACACTGACAAGACGGTAACTGGTACAGTAGCTCCAAAGGACGCGTTAAACCCTTAAATCAGCATCCAGCAAACAGAAGTTACTGACACCAGTTCTGCACTGCAGGACACCAAAACTGTGACAAACTGTGAGTCTTGATCAGGCTTCAAAAATGCCTCGTATGATTTCACGCCGAACTTCACGGTAGCCGAGCTCGACACTGCTGCCGCGGCCCCCCGATCACTATTTCCTGCACTCTGTAATCCTGGATGTTGGATTCCAGCATGACACTAAGTATTTTTTTTTTTTTCCCCAAACACTTGATGTCAGGCTGTTTTTTCATTTACAGTGGCGGGAGACTCTGGAGTTCTTAAGTAGGCGTGGCCTCAGAAGACAACTAGCCTGCTGCATTCGGGGGATTATAGGATTTCTATATTTTGAGTTTAAGTCGATGCCCCAGCCTGCTTTTTTTTTTTTTTTTTTGATCATGTAGCACCAGTTTCACAAATATTTGCACCGTTCTGCTACATATCAGAACTAGTTTTATTACAGGATCATCTTCCTAGTATTGAAATGTTCCTTTTTTTTAAGGAACTTTTGACCCACCTCAAACGGGCTGAATCTCGCCTTCTAGAGGGTTTTTCTACTGAAAGCTAAAATTCATATACAAACACCTATAATTCTGCGTAGCGTTTTCTCAGCTGAGTTTTTTTTTTATTTTTTTTTTTTTTATTTATGAGCGGTAGTTGACTTCTCAGCGGGAGAACAGTCGAGCTTGAACTTCAACCTCTCGCAGGCCTCTGCCGTTTTGCTCCATTTATCCACCTGGACAGACGCAGCCAGGACCGAGGCGAGTGAGCCACAAGGTCAGACGGTGTTATTTTAAGATCTGGAGCCTGCTCACTTTAGTGGAAAAATATTGCTTTGAAGCACAAAGTCTGGAGGGCTTTTCGGTTTGTGTTGAAATAAATTAGACAGTTTTGCTTCTGTGCGGTTTCAGTGTTTTATTTGTTAAATGATTTTTGATAAGTTATGATTCACCGGCGGATTTATGCAAAATGAGTTGATTATCTTGCTAAGTGGCAACAAAAGGATTAAGATTTTTTTTAAGCTTTTACAAGCCAAACATGTCTTTTTTTTAATGTATTTTGTTCATTAATTCAGTGGTTCTGTCTGTGCCTCTGCTCAACGGAACCACAATAATTCTTCCTGCCTACTGTGACCTGAACCTGGTTCATCTACACATCTGAGTACTCGTGTCATGAAATTAGTTTTCTAGTAACTGTCTCTTTTAAACTTTGCAAAGTCTCGAGGGCACCCGTCTGAGTGGTTCTTCCAATCGCACGTCTGCCGTACAGTTTGATATTTATATATTGGGGAAAATCTCTACACTGCACGTCCCCATCTTTAGTTGGATCTACAGGTGTTCGGACTGTTGGAGCTATACGCTGAAGATGCCATCGACCTTTAGGTGAAGAACTCGGTCCCATTGGCATCACCGAGCTGGGCTGAAGTTATGCCGCTGCAGGTTCCAGAGCAGTTAGCCAGAAGATGCACGGCTCAGTGTTTAGTCTTGTCAGGGAGGGTGTTTTTAAAGCAAAGCTGACTTGTTTACCTCCAGTGAATGACGAAGCCGGCTGTAATCACCGTGTACCGTTTCTTGACTTGTTGCAAATGCTTTTTTTTTTTTTTTTAAATACAAGGCCTTGAAAGATATGAAACGAAGTTGTGTTAAACCCCCGCGGTTTTTTTTACACCACTGTGGTTCACTAAGATCAACCGCTTTCATCAGACTCCATATCTGGTTTTTTATCTCTGAGCAAACTGGAGAGGCGGCAACTTCACAGTAAACCATTGTTGGAAGCGCGGCGGAGCGCCAATCCGACGTGGACGTCATCGATCTGCTCTGCCCACACACACACACATCCATAAACACATGCTTGTGTTTAAAAAAAAAAAGAAAAAAAAAGATGAAATGTGAAGAGAATCGGGCCAGTGTGAACATTTTTCTAACCAAATTGTTTCCCCGTTAATTCGTCAGTTCATAAAAGCCTTTACATGCTGGGAGCGAATGTGTCATGCAAGTAATTCACACGTCAATGTTTTATATATATATATATATTTTGTTTAACTTTTCTATGAGCTGTCAAACAACAGGATTAATACGCAGCAAGGAAGCGATATTATTTTTTTTATTTTTTTGAACAAAGTCAATTTCTCTGAGCTTTTGCACCACATCTAGACCCGTCAACCAATCACTTCTGTGTGGAGCGGACGTCACATGGCAACCTCGACCGTGGTAACCTCAGGCAGATGCCCAGTAGCTGCTCTGACTCGATGGATCCTTGTAATTGGTCCTCCAGCATCACCCACAAGAACCTCAAACTGTCCTAATCAGTGTCCTAAAAATGGGTTTGGAGCCGTCTGTGGTAGAGCTTGAGCTCATGAGGCAGTGGAAATGTCACGGAAATACCTTTTTTTTTTTTTTTTTTTTTAATGTGACCTGTGTGCACACAGATCAAAGTTTTTACCGCTGCGTTTGACTGCTACTTTTTTTTTTATTATAAGCATCATTAAATTATTTCGAGACAGCAGGTTGACTTTTTAAAATCCAATAGTTAAGATAATCTTTTTTTTTTTTCAGGTTCTAGATTTAAAATAAAAAAAGCTATCAGTGAATTGTATTTCCTCTATGTGGCCATGTCACCATGATAGGAAGTCAGATGTTGTAGGTGCTGCATTGTGACACCTCGAGCGGCAGTTGTTTATCTTTGAGCCGCGGTCTTGTGCGTTATCTTCATCTATCTGCAATTCCATCATTGCATCTAGATTCTTTTTGATTTTGGTTTCTGTACATGCGACATCTGTTTTCACGTCTGGGAGAGGGTTCTCCCTCCGTGGCTCTTGATGTTTATTCCTGTTCTCCGTTAAAAGGATTTTTTTTTTTAAATCTTTCCCACTTGATTTGAAGGTCAATATGTTGTTCCTTGTGCAGACTGTCAAGCCCACTGAGGCAATGTGATTTGTGTATCTGGGCTAAACAAATAGAATTACCTTAAGTGGAGGTAGGCGGTTTCTCATCTGTGTGTGTGTGTGTGTGGCTGATTTGTAGTGTAATTTGACATCACCTAACATGCACGCTGTCATTTTAACGACAACGGTTCATCAAAGCAAAAATGGTTTTTATGAGCGTATCCGAAACAATGACGCAGGATGTCGGTATCACAATGTTGTTCAACTTTAAGCCTGTTGGTTACCTTTTTGTGTTTTTAATCTGTGGGAGTTGACACGCGGAGAATGATCGGCCGCGGGAGCGCCAGTGTGCCGCAAAAGTCTGCTGTTTGCACGCCACCTCTTGTTAAAAAAAAAAAAAAAAAGCAATAACTTTTTTTGGTTTTGCCTTTGGTGGCTTTAAAAGCAGGAATGTGTCTCTCCGCCTCCCCAGTTGCAGCGACGCAAATAGAAAATGACTCATCTGATTGTTCCCCACCCCGATCAACCACTTCAAATGACTCAGCTGTTTATCAGACCTCCACACGGCTTGATTGGCTGGTCATTCTGAATCAGGTGTGCCGGACCTGGGACGCCTCTCACGACATGACTCTGTATTGGAGTCGCTACATTCGGGGGTGGGGGGGACGAGTTGGAGCAGATGAAGTGGGACTTAATTTTGGTGCAGGAGGCAACGGTGCCGTTTTTAAAATGAGGAAAGATCAGATAAAAGTGGAAATTAACTTACGTGTGGCGCTGATGCATCCACACTGTGGCTGAGCTCTGCTCCGGGTGCCAGCTAATTGTGTTGAACCAATCTGTTTTGAAATTGCGGCGCTGCGGGGAGCCCTGCAAGGACCAAACAAAAGCCAATTACCACTAAATCAACAAATGATTATGAAAACATTGGGACCATAATTGCTCCGGTTGTCCTCACGTCTCCCATCCGTGTCTGTCTGCGCAGGAACCAAGACGGAATGTGAGGCCAACCAGTTTCAGTGCGGGAATGGCCGCTGCATCCCGTCCGTCTGGAGGTGCGACGGAGACGAGGACTGCACCGACGGCAGCGACGAGGACTCCTGCGGTGAGAGAAATGAACGCTCGGGGCCCCCTCGCGAATACACACCGTCGGCATCGCGAGCGCCGGTACTGGAAGAGCACCGAGGGGGCCGGGAGGGCCCCCCACACACCAGCAAGTGTTCGGCTGGAGAAAACTGTAAATGGGTGAATGGTGAAAGGTGGATTGTCTCGAGGTTGAGTTGAGCTACATTTTATTCACTGAAATTTGGTTTCCCTGATCGGACAGGCGCTCAAATTGTTGATAGTCTTCAATTTGAAGGTGCGGTTCAGAATGTGTAGTATTTAGAATGGTGCTCTGGCTGTGTGGTAATCCATACTGCTCTCCCGTCTATATGTAGGTGAGATTGGAAAGTGAGTTTGAGTCGAGGGTGATTTACTCTTGATGCCAGAAAGGCCTTTTCCTCATCAAAGGGCCCTTTTGACTCTCGGTTTCGAAGGTCGCATCAGCAGGTCATCGGTTTTATAAAAACTGGTCAAGAGAATTTCTGAATATCCTGATGGCCTCAAAATGAAAATGTTTTTTTTTTTTTTTACTCTCCTTGAATTATACGCAGCCTTGTATGCAATGCAAAGATATTTAAAAATAAATAAATAAATATCCTCATTTCTAAATGCAGATATTAGAAAGAATTTTCAGTGGTATGAAATTGTTGCTGGCAAACATTAGTGTCCCACAGAGGAAGTGTGGGAATCACTGCTCCAATCTGGGAATCACTGCTCCAATCTGGGAATCGCCGCTCTAACCTACCAAAACCATCTCAAGTTAGAAAAACAAAACGAAGCTTTCAATGACGGCCGTATCTCAGCTATTTCTGTGACCTCTGGGTGTACTGACTCGAACTGTAGCACAGAAATGGGGTCACAGACATGTTTGTCAGACTTATTGAGCAAATGGCTTCATATCCACCCCAACCAACATGGTGGTTTTGGGTTTATGATGCGTGGCTCTTAACGTTCTGGTTTGTTTTTAAGTGCCTCGGGCTATTCGCTGTGGAATGGATGGAATTCTGTATGTTCTTCACGTTTCCTTGCACAGATGTCACATGACATATGTCACATGCTAGCTTGGCCTCACCCGGAGCCTCCTCAGCATCCTTTGGGACGGGATGACCTGGTGATGGGAAGGCTTCAGATAGAGCAGAGCTAAATATGGATACAGGGTAGAGGTTTGTGTGTGTGTCCAATAAATTCCATATCTTTCTTCGTTTTTCCTCTTTTCCCTTCCTATCTGGGTCATGTGAGACCGGGAGGAGGGAAGGAACAAATGAAGGAAAATAGGAATGGAGCAAGGGAGGAAAAGATGATTGTACTGCAGGGATATATGGAGGGAAAAATACCTGAGGACTACACGAGTCCCTCTGCAGCAAAGGTGGTGGTAGATTTATCCTTTTTGAGCATTCAAAGATGAACTGATCACATTTTTGGTGGTCAAAGGTCGCTGTGACCTCCCCAGATCTCTCCGGCTTGTCAGGAAAGTCTTCAAATTTTAGCGCAAACGTCAACTCTGCCTCAAATATGCGCCTTCAGCTTTTCAGGGCCACCATTTCTTCCGCACGAATGTCTGAAAGGATAAAATGGCCACTATTATGACGTCTCGTGAGTGAAAGGTCAGCTTGGCTTAGCTGTGTCCCCACACAGGATTTATGGGATGCTTTTTAAAAGCGGTCTCTTCCAGTTTTGCGCAAATGGGGCTGCGGGATGAATTGATGAGGTTTGTTGGTCAAAAGGCGAAGGTCACGGCAACCATGCGGAGGCGGGACGGAGGCGTTCCGTGTGCTTGCAGAGCAGACGGGCGCTATCGCGAGGGTTTTTTTTTTTTTTTCTCCCTCTGGCACGTTCTTTCCTGCCTTCTCGTTTTTCGGCGCATGCACACGGCAAATACTGATAGTGGCGCCGTTTTTCCCCCCTCGTCAATGGAGCGGCGCTGCTTATCAGTCAGGCTCCTGATATCCATCCCTGCTGTCTGTGCACGCAGTGGAGTCACCAAGGTAGTCGCTTTTGTTTTTCAAATGGCCCCATTTCTTGTGAAATTCAACAGTTCTTGCGAATGTTTCAACACGAGTCTACGGAAACAGGAAGGAATATGCCGTATTGGTCCAAATATACGGCAGGGTTCTCTCCCCTGGAAAGGTGGGGGCGATCTTAAATCCGGCGCCCAGACTTTTACGCGACACGAACATAAATCCACCAAATGTATAAAAACCAGCGCCTCCCCTCTTTTGACTGCAGTGAGCCAGCAGAGCCCTTCACAGCCCAGCGGCGTGAAAGATGGAGACGCGTTAGCGGCGATCATCTCTAACCGAGGGGATCAAAAGTAGGTCAGGTGGATTCCACGAGGCACTTCTACCGCGTCCGTTCTCGGTCGGGCCTGAGCGATATATCGATCACGTCTTTTTTATCTCAGTATGAACATGGTAATATCGGTACTGCAAAATGCAACGACACAAAGTAAAAAATTTCTCGCACTTGCCACGACCAACTGGGGCGTAATAGGCAAGGTAAAGTCAGCCGCTGTGGTGAGGAGAGGATGATGGGAATGGAGTGGTGCAGTGGAAAAAATAAAAAAACAAGCAAGCAAGCAAGCAAGCAGCGCTGCCATGCAAATATGAGAATTCTTTGGGGTGTATTTCTAATGGCGGGAGTTTATTTTTTGCAACGTTCAGCGCGGGCCTCGCAGCGCCGACCACTTCATGCGCGGAACGCTGCCTGCTGTTCGCTGTGACTCCTTGAACGTCATTTGCATAAGCCTGTTTTTTTTTTGGGTTTTTTTTTAAACCGATCCACTTTAAAAGCCACAATGGCGTTTTGTGGAGCGTGAAGAAATGCAGTATTGTTACTTATAACAACTTTCAATTTGGCGTAAAACTGACTTTTTTTTTCATCACATAATATGCAAATTTTAGGTATTTGGCAAATTTTGTCCGCACTGCGAAGTTCTAGTTCTAGAGAGTCACTTAAAGCAGGGGAACTGCACGGCGTCACAGAAGTGGATTACTGCTGTGTACTTATTGTGTCAGGTTTTGACGAAGGTCACGTCAATCTGAATAGAGATCGATTTGGAGGGGATGGCAGGGGTCAGTCCGATTGACTTTACATTTATTAAAAAAAACAAACAAACACACTGGCAGGCGCTCGATCACATGTTCCATCAATAAAATTAACAAATAACGCTGGCAGCAGGACAGAAATGAACCGGTTACAGGAGTATTACAAGTTTTTGGGAACGTGCCGCTGCCGACGTCAAATTCAAAATGGGCCACTTTTTTTTTTTTTTTTTTTAAAGGTTCGATTTTAACTTTTGGGGTTACAACATTTTTGCGATCATCAAAAAGCACTACAAATGCCTTCCCTTTTTTATCCCTCCCCCCGTCTCACAGCAGGTGACATTTTGGTGCAGCTGAGTCTGCTATCCGCTTACAGGTGGATCGGAGCGGTTCTAACCCCCTGAGACCAGCCTATTCATGTGACAAATATTTGCCTTGCATTAAGGTAAAATATTGTTACTTTTTTATCAATAAATCATAGCGCCCGCAAGCTAAAAGTGGTGTAGCCGCTCAGTGGGATGGACTCACCTTACCGGCACTTATTCAGCCCGGTGTCTCTTTTGGGACTTTGCACAATAAATCTATCCAATATTGAATTTCCTCTATGAATAATATATTCGTTTTTCAATGACTGCGATTGTTAGCAGGGGTGTTGGCCATATGTTTTGCCATATTTCCTTTCGGAGAGTGCCCCGACCAATCAGACGCTGCTGTCATCTTGTCCACCAATGGGACCAATTATCCGAATATTCAGGCGCGCTCGCGTATGAAGCTCCTTGCCAGCAAAGGGCAGAAGTGCGCCCGAGATTTACCCAGGCCGCCTATTTCTCTCAATCAGGACCTGGAATAATGAGTCGGTCTCATGAATATCGTGCAGATTTCATCCAATATTTGCCTAGAAAAGCCTACATATCGATGTTCATACTTTGCAAAAGTTTAAACCATCATTAAAAAAAAAACGTTTTGTGTTTATTTCACAAAAGCTCTGTAGGTTTGTTTTTGTTTCTTTTTTTTTGGCTGTGTTCCTCATAATTATAAATGCAGGTGTATATTGCTTGATTGTGCTGTAAAATGCCCATGAATGTGAAATGGCTTCACGTAGCCAATTTTATATTGTGATGAGTAGGATGATGCCGCCTTTTTTTGAGTCAAATGGGGAACACAGCTGTCAGGATTTCCAGTCATGGTCGAAATAAGACGATGAATTGAAGAATAAAAGTTCATTTCTGTAAACCTCCTGACTCTGGACCTATCAGATGTAAGCTTAAGTGGCTGAAGTGCACAACTACCGGTCGTATCATTAAGATGGAGGCTCCGAAGACTGGGGTTTGGCAGTGCCCCAATAGGTCGCGAGAGGAATCGCGTGGATCGCCGTTAAAAATCACATCTGTGTAACCTCATTGTTTTGTTTTCGAGGCTTAAAGCTTTTCTGAACTTTGGACTATTTAATCGCCTCAACCTTCAATTATTCATTGACTGTCTGGAGAAGGAAAACTTGGTCTGGCCGTTGAAACGGTGAAAAGAAGCTGCACATGTCGCGAGTAGCTAGAAAAAGGTCCACACGGCCGTTACAGGCGTCACAAGCATCAGCACTGTCACATGCAACCTGGTTAAATTTTAATTTTAGCCTGTCAGACTCATGTTGGGGGCGTGGGGAATCAGTTTATTACTTTCTCTGACCACACGCTTCGAACATGGAGGACCTAATACACCAGCAACTGAATTGTTTTTTTTCCTGTAGAAGCACAAATGGAAATATTCAGTTTGAAAATGTCATTCAGGCTTGTGAAAATCACTTCATGACGCAAAAATTCCCAACAAACTTCCCTCTGCCTTTTTGTGCGCAATGTTCCTCATTCATGTCTCCCCCTATCCCGCTCCAGTTAAGAAGACTTGTGCGGAGGTGGACTTCGTCTGCCATAACGGCCAGTGCGTCCCGAAGCGGTGGCAGTGTGACGGGGAGCCAGACTGCGAGGACGGGTCGGACGAGAGCTCGGAGATCTGCCGTGAGTAGCTGGGGTCCCCCTCGATTTGTGGCTTGCTTGAGGTGTGTGTGCGTGTGTGTGTGTACCGTCAAATGCTGACCAAGGTCTGCCACAGCCGCTTCACAAAGTCGGACAAATATTCCCCACTTTTCCGATACTTAAACTTTGGTTGAGAGCTCATGGGTCATTTTTGATGTCAATTTCCTGCATCAAGTTGCAGTTGCGCGTACATGCTGCTAAAATTTAGATAAAATGTCACCGCCGGTATGTGATGAGAAGAATCCCAAACATTCTAAGCCAAAGGTCTTTTTCCTTTTTCTCAAGCGGAGTCTTGAGTTCCAAGAATTTTTTTCCCCTCCAGCAATTAGACTGCTTTCTTTTCACTAGTGATGATCCTTGGGTTTTTTTTTTTGGTTTTTTTTCCCCCAAATACTGGGAACCCGAAAAAGCTCAGTAATTTTTAAAAACACTTGGTCGCAGCAGTACGCGATGGACTGGTTTTGGCATTAACCCCAAGACGAGCTGCTGCTCAGTGAGCATGTCGCATGCTGCATGATTGCCTATCTGTGTCACTCCCCTCCGCCGTTCGTGAACTGGCCCAGCGACGTTAGCTAATCCACAGGTTTGCGGCGCGACAAAACGCACGTGTTGCACACGTGTCCGCCCTCCGGCGCAAAAAAAATTGCACACGGGTGAAAACATGACCTCATTGGAGGAATAAACAGCCATAATAAAAATAGAATAGCACTCTGAAAATGGTCCGTTATGTGAAGTGAATAAATTTACTTTTGATATTTTATCAAGTTTTGCATGTTATCAGCAGCATCTGTTTCATTGTCTTTTTTATGGTCAATCACAGAATTTGCACTGATGTTTTGTGTATTTCCACCACCAGACGATACGCCTGATCTTCTCATATCTAGATATTTGACCATCCGGCTGTGTGGTAGACACCACCTGGTGATTCCACCGATATCTCACTTTGCTACAGAAATCCACTGACTCATTTTAAGGCTGTGACAGCGAGTCCCACTGTGAACAGTAGTGTCGAGTAAATAAGTTGTTAAAATGGAATAACGGAGAGCCACCAAGCTTTAAATGGTAGAACGGACGCGCGGCCTCGCCGAGGTGCTCATTTAGTCAAAGACACAACTCATGATGAAAGGTGCACACAGCGAAGGCGCTTTTTTTTTAATGAGAGGTTCTTGCCTGTGCTGTTGTAAAGACAAATGGACTGTGGCGTCTTTGGAGATGAAGGAGACTTTAATCAAACACTTTCCGGTTTGATGTTCGCTGCGCCGCCTGGAATCCTCTGAATGCGTTTTTTTTTGGTTTTTTTTTTTTGTGGTAAGTCAGCTGAAGGAACTGTTTGCCTTCCCCGGTTGTGTTAGTGAGTGAGGGGGTTCGCTCTTCCACTTCAAAACGGCAAGGTATCAATGTGCAGCAGAAGCCAAAATTGGATGGCAGAAGACTGGAGGGTTGGATGCATTTAGCAGCTTTTTTGTTTTCTCAAGTTGTTTATCAACTCCCGCTATGCTGTTGTTTATCTCCAAAACTTTTCCCTCAATCATAGAAATCTATCATTTTTGATGAAACAAATTCTTGTTTTATGAAATGAGAGGTGCATGAGAGAACCAGTGACTGTCGGCACATGAAAACATGCGCACACCATACCCAAACTCATATTTTAAGATATTTCATGACACCACTGTTGTGGAATAGTGGTGTGCACTCACGCACACCAGTGGAAAACTGCAGTATACACCATGTTGAAAGAAATGGATATTGGCTTTGAGACTCTCTGGTGATAAGAGCACATGATCTTGAGAAATTCCATTTACATTATGGCCATCAACAGGTGAGATGAATAACACCGATTATCAGTTTACCATGGAACCTGTCAGTGGGTGGGATATATTTACTCAGTCGATGTTTTAGAAGCAGGAAAATGAGGCTTTGAGTGACTCTGACAAGGACTGCATCGTGATGGCTAAACTGGGTCAGAACATCTCCAGAACCGCAGCTCTTGTCGGCTGTGTGCAGTGGTCAGGACCAAAAGTGGTGGTCCGGCAAACGGGGTCACGGACAGCCAAGGCTCGTTCACGCACAATGGCAGCGAAGGCTGGCCTGTGTGGTCAACAACAACCAGCCCAAGGTGTTGACTCGGCCTCCAAATTCCCCAGAACGCGGTCCAGTCCTGGACAAATGAGACCAATCCATGGAGGCCCCACTCCACAACTTTTTAGGATTTAAAGGATCGGCTGCAAACATTCTCATGGAATCCATCGGCAGGTCACAGCTGTTCTGGCAGCCACGCGGGGACCTACTCCATGTTATGGAGGTGGTCATAATGTTTCGGCTGATTTGCCGTATACATAAGCTCAAGAAAATGTAATTCCTTTTTTTTTTATAGAGAAGGCGAAGCGCTTTGCTGTGAATAAATGAAGGAACAGAAGATTACATGGTAGCTCTATCAAGCTCGGCATAATTCAGTGGGGTCTTTTGAACCTTTTTATAGAATTTTGGTTATTTATATTTGTCGCTAACCAGCAGTTAAGGGCTCGGTGAAGTTGTTTTGACGTTATGCACCCTTGTTCTCAAAAGCACCAAAAGTCTTAGACTTATTACAACCCTTACAGTTGCGGGGAAATAATGTATGATATTGAACTGTTGCCCAAGGTGTGTTTT
>CAAKHG010051963.1:8066-26843 GCA_901007715.1 Dactylopterus volitans
GGGATGGGAATACAGAGGTCCGACACACACACACACACACACACACACACACACACACACACACACACACAACTGCACAAAAACAGGATTTCGGTTGACTCGCCTGACGAACATCACTCCACCTCCACATACACGCACGCACGCACACACACACACACGTGCACGCACACACACACACACACACACACACACACACACACACACCCTTAGCGTTCCACACTCTCCCTCCCGCCCACACACCTTCTAAAATGAGCCCCTTGAAGCCGCCCAGCCACCTTCTCCTCTCCTCTTCCCCTCCCTCCTCCCTCCCTCTTGCACTCTGGGCTGCATGCTCACTGTCCCGAAACATGATGAACCATTCACCCCTGTGGGAATTTCTCCTCCCAGCTAGCTAGCGTCAGCTACATCTGTGTCTGTCAGCCACACTAGATGCAACAGCAGCAGAAGCAGAAGCAGCAGCAGCGGTAGGCAGCAGTGGCGGTGACTTGGCTCAGGCGTCAGGCAGTGACATTCTGCTTCAACTTGAGAGCAGCACAGCTCATCAGGAGGAGCAGGCTGAGAGGGAAAGTTCTCCCCTTTCCCTCAGTTTTTGGCTCCCCAACAGATCTGTTTTAGAAATGACTGAGGAAGGATGCGAACTAAGGATACTTTTCTCACTTGGATGCACGATGGCTGGTTTGGATGGCTGAGGGGGACGTGATGCTGCACTCTTGAGCGGGGATGATCGAAGCCCTCGGGTGTCCACCCTCCTCCTGCTTGTTGTCCTCGTTCTCCTCTGCCTCCTCCTTCGCTTCTGTGCTTACAGTTCTCCTGCGGACCCCTCTGACAAGGGTCAAGTCAGCGGGATTTCTCGTCCACCTCAGTCTTCTCTCCAACTGTGTTGTGATCCTGTTCCTCGGCGCCACACTTGACCCGAAGGCTTCCCAGGCAAAACAAAGGGATTAACTATGAACTTTGCTCTCACCGGGAGACTCAGGCTGCCCTTAAACAGAGGACTGTGAGATCTGATGAAAGTCAGCCGTGAGTGAGTATATATTTTTTGACGTCAGTGTCTTCTTTCATAGTCACCAGCGAATAATAAGTGATTGAATGTGCACTTTTCTTGATAAGGGCTCAAAGGAATGGCCTGGATTGAAAGGGGAAATAGCATCATGTGTGGACGAGTGCATGTCTGAGAGGGCTCGGCATGTATTTTTAATGTAGCCTTTTCCCTTAATGACAGTGGCCACACTCCCGGAAAGATGTGAGTGCACCTGTTCTACTGGAATATTTGCTGTTTAGAAAAGTGGCGTACATCTGGCTACGTATCTAATGTGGATTCCTGTCCCTGCTTCATGGAGCTAAAAAGCTTGATTCATCTTTCATTATCTAATTAAATAATTGTAATTGATTTTTAAATTGAATATCGGACGTAAATCCCTAAAATCAATATTTTTTCCCTCAGAGACAAACATGTAGGTGTCAAACCTCATCCACCTCCCCCAAACACACACACACACACACACACACACACACACACACACACACACACACACACACACACACACACACACACACTGCTCCTCAAAATCAGGAAACAGGAATGTTTTTTTGGATTTGGAAAAATCACAACCAGATAGTTGACTAGTTAACAGCGGACCTTTTTTTTTTAGCCATATAAAATAAAATGCTTTTTTTTTTTTGGTCTGGAATCACTGAATTGATACTCAAACAGCAATGAGGTGACAGACTTTTGTTTTTTGCACATGTATGCAGGTGTCTGCTTTGCACCACTGCATCACCTTTGCCTGCCTCCTGATTTCCCCGCCCTGGACTATTCTGTAACTGCTGGCTCTGGATTAAAGCTCAGCTCTTCTGATTCTCCTACCAGAGCCATCTCCCCATAGCTGACAACCCCAAACCATTAGTCCGAGAACTCCTCTCTCACAAAATTGAAACAGGGCACGGCAGATTGGCCATGTTCTGAAACGGGATCAAGATACCCAGAGGCCCAAACAGACAGACACGGACTCATGTTTAGAAAACTCTTCACATAAGAACACAAATGAGTCCAGCCAGATCGTTATCTAAGCGATGGGGCAGTAATTAAATGTTTCTGTTGCTCTCAAAACAGAACTCCTGGAGGCAATATGATTTTACCCCTTCTAGAAGCTGCCAAAAAAATAAAATAAACATACTGTGTTCATGAGGAGATCACATCTAATGATTGTGTTCATATTTTTGCACCAAATCGGGGATGTAAATTTATGTATAGACCAATGTATAGGGAAAACCCTCAAATATTTCTCTTAGAGTGGTCTAATTTCAACATTGGCCACCATTTTTTTTCAACACCGGACACGCTGATGAATATTTCAGATTGCATTGCTTTTGCTCTGAAATGCCTCCCACATAGGCACCTTCCTAATCCTCTCTCTTTCTCCTCCAATGACCAGGATGATTCAAACCTTTTCTTATAGGTGCTGCTCTGCATTGCCACGTACTGTGGGCAGAAATCTTAATCATGGGTCAGCGGGCTGACTACAGGATGTACAAACAATCGTGCCAACAACCTCAGGCTTGTTTTTGCGTACGCACGCACCTCGCAGACACACGTGGTGTCCTTCGCCTCCTTTGCATTGACTTGCCTCGATCTCTTTTCCCTCTCTCTCCTCCGCCGTTGGCCTCTCATCTTC
Source organism: Dactylopterus volitans (assembly GCA_901007715.1). Lineage (NCBI taxonomy): Eukaryota > Metazoa > Chordata > Actinopteri > Syngnathiformes > Dactylopteridae > Dactylopterus > Dactylopterus volitans. The sequence continues at coordinate 10,742 of CAAKHG010051963.1, forward strand.
TTTCCTTTCTTTTAAAAATGCCACACGTATTATGCTGTCTGCTCACTCATCTCCGCTGTGCAGGGCAGTTGTGCCGCAACCAAAGAGTGCAGGAAAGGTTACGTATGGCTTGGAGGCCAAAGCGCGGAGCTACAGCACAGGAGCACTGATGGCCGCTTGCCAGAGTACCTGCAGAAATCTACCCTTCAGTGTGTCGTCCTCTGCTCGCTCATTGGACGCTGCTAATCACTGGCTCTTGCTTATGTGTGAGCCAGCATTTTCCAGGATGTTTTCATTGCTGAGAGTGATATTTCTTTCCACCATAATTTGGCACTGATTGACACTAATAACCTCTGACTATAATCGCCAACACTTAATTAACAAATACCGGCTGTATCCCACCAAAAGACTGGCAGCAGTGTGCCACATTTGAAAAGCCCCCTGCCCCCCGCACCCCAAAACAAATCAGGCCAAAACAGCCGATATTCACTATTTATAGTGTCCATATTTGCCCTCCGCTCTGAGTCCTGAGTGTACCATTAAAACACTTCCTGCTTCGATTTAGAAGCTATTAGCAAGCTTCACTTGTTCTACCACTTGAGGTCAAGAGGTAGAACAAGTTTACTCTTTACGTGTGTGTCAGTGTGTATGTGTGCGTGCACGCGGCCGTCGGTGAGTCAGGAAAAATCCTCGTTTTCAAACCTCAGTACCTGTCATCCTCACTTGGTTCATTTTGTGCTATCAGACATAAATAATCCCCGATGTTTCAACCTATCAGCTTTTTGTAAGGACCTGTTATTATGACGCCTGATGTATTTCTGCAGTCTAAATTAAGTTGTATTAAATAGATGGGAGTTACACTGTGGAAACTGGCATAAAGGCTTTACTCTAAATGTTGAATTAGCAGGTGAGCACGAATTTTTGCACACAGATTCACAGATCCACCGTTACTAAACAATCTAATAATGTGGGGATTTGAGTGATGTGATATGAAATGCCATTGTATAACAAGCTGAGGGACAATCCGAGTCCTGCAGGAGGACCCCCCACAGTGAGTGGAATGTTATTTGTGTGCGCCTCAGGCTGCCGCTGGCACTTATTTGCCTATCTGGCACTGTGGAAAGAATGCCGATGCATGAGAAAGTCATTTCTCAAGTACGGGGTAGCGATTATGTCTGAATCACTGTGTTGTAGCGAAGACTGTGACACTTCTCCCACAGAAGAGCTCTCCAGGTGTGCGTTAAGCATGTGAAAGATAGAAGCAGGCTGCAATAATTCTCATCAGGGAAATAAGTTTGAGTGTAGAAATGCATTTTGGAGGGATGCAACCGACTGAAGGGGGAACCACTACATCTGCCCACATGTGAGCCAGCACCTCCAACTGCCAGCACCTGCTGACAGCCCGAAGGTTCAGCTACTCCCTACTATCTGCCACCTAGTTCATGGTTAGTCAGCGGTGATTGAGCCTGATGGTAGAGGGCCACCGCAATAGTAAGTAATGATTCTGCAGAATGGAAGCGCAGAAACTGTACAACTTTGAAGGATACGCTCAGGATGGAGATGCTGAGCTGAAGGGCCTGGCTGAAAATAAGGCCAGCTGGGTGAGGTGTTTTCTCAGAGGAGAGGACTTTTTTCTCAATTATACGATAAAGAGACCAGCTTATTCCCAAACACTAGGTCTCACATTCCTCTGAGTTGCTTCCAAACGTATATGATCTAGAATAGATAAGAGCACGAGGAAAAAAACAAATGACTCTGGATGAGTTTGTAGGTCTTGATAAGCACATATATGCCTTCTGTGGGCTTGTTTGGATCACAGAAGTCACGGCTGACATTTGAAGCCCCTCACCCATGATTCGCTTGTAATGTCTGACACTTCCACTGCGAGTCGGGAGGCCCAGCATGTTGCGAGCCTCCATATGTTGAGGGTGAATGCCACCCTCTGCTGGTGGACTTCAGGTGCCTGACTCTATGTTCATCATTATGTTAGGAATCTGCACCATACATGTTACTTTAACATGAATGTGAGCTAATTGGTCTGCGCAAAAGTGTGTTGCTTGAACAACGATGATGTGTAAAAAGAATACAGAAGAAAAATAAGTCTTTTTTGTCATTTCACAGTATAAGTATACGGTTTTAAGGCATGAAAAAGCGATGCGAAACGGAGGGTGGTTGCTTCAATGAAGTGCTCTGTAATGCACACCTGGGCATTGATTATCTTGCTTATGCCATGGTCATTTACTCACAATATGAGATAAAAACATTATCAAATTTGAAAGTTTGAATATGAAAACCAAAGGTTATGAAACAAAAGATTTACCATTTTCAGGACAAGAAATACAGGATATGACGAGGCTTCATCTCCGTCACTCATCACAAATAAAGCTGGGTCAAAATAGGTTAATTTAATGGTTATTGCTTCATGCTAAAAAAAAAAAAATCAGCCATTGGTGGTTTTCCTTCCTTCTTTATTCTAGCTTATCTAGTTGGCTACAAGTTGCTGTCTCAGTTAAGTTGATCACAAAGCTCTGACAGCTGCTATCATTAGTTAAAGGGATGAATTTACAGTGACTAAACTTGAGGTAAACCATGTATGCATTACAGTTTTACCGCAAAACTGCAATTTGAAAAAAAATACTGACCCAGACAGTGGCTTAACAAAAACTGAATGACGACCAAAATCTTGCATGTGTAGATGGTGCAGGTTATATAGATAGTAAAAATGTTACTGTGAATGCACTGTCTTGTGTTTGTAAACAGTCACTTGGCTTGTTAGGTGTTTTGTCTGCTGCTTACATAGCGAGGAGAGCTTGCACAGATCTTATGCATTTTAAAAAGTATTTTTATAAAATGGATGCATCAGAACTCAATCATTTGTTGAACAATTAACTAATCATGGTGCACGCATTTCAAATAATGCTGCATTATTCACACTTTTGATAATTGTTTAATTGATTTAGGATTAATCTAAAAAAAATTTTTTTTTGCTTGACTGTCACTGCTGAAGAAAGGGCTCTTTGCATCTCCAAAATTAGTTTTTTAAAAACCATTTAGATATAACCTTCAAAAAACATGTTCAAAATATCAATCTTATGTGGCGTTATTGTCAAATAAGGTGAGGCTAAATGCTTTGGTTCTATAACACTTTCCAACTACTAAATCCAAAATCGATGCACCAATCAGCCATGACATTATGACCGCTGCATGTTTATCATAGACTATTAATAACAGTCCTGCAATAGATTCTCCCTTTAGGGAGAGTTTCATGTTGACTTTTTATTGAATCTGTTTGAAAAAGGTATTGACATATTTTTATGATCGTTATTGATACTGTAATTTGTGATGTTGTTGAACTGTACTGGGTTATACTAAGAGGTCTCCATGATGTTATGCCACTCTAATGCATATGAGAGGATTGACCAAAATATGAGAGACACCTCTCAGTATAACCCGGTGGAGTTCAACAGCATCACAAATTACAGTCCAAGTTACAATCATTCAAATATTTCAACACCTGTCTCAAACAGATCAGTTTAAAAAAAGTCAAACTCCTTCTGAAGGGAGAATTTATTTCATTGCTGTTGCATTTTAATCTAAGGTAAACATGCAGTGGTCATAATGTTATGGCTGATCGATGTAGGTCATCTGAAGGCATCTGCATGCAAAAAAAAAAAAGAAGAAAAATGAAACAGGCAGATAACCTTCGACTTCATTGTGTTCAAACCTGTTTTACTCAATGCCAGTGGGAGATACAGTTATTCTGACAAAAGGGGAGGAAAAAAAAATGCCGCCTTTCAAAAAGGAACACATCAATGCATGTGCTCCAAATAAATCAAGAGCAGCTGTCAATTTAGCCAGGGTAGCCTGGCCTCTGCATTAAAAGCCAATGTGACAGAAATGGTAAGCGGTGAAAACATAAAACAAGGTGCCAGTTACTTACCAAAAATAACAGTTTGTACACACTGTTTTGGAAGACAAGATGCCCAAAGGCCATAAAGCTGCTAAACAAACAAGTCACGCATTGGAGGCTGTGCAAATCAATGTCAGTAGCAGCTGACAGTTTAAACAAGGATTAAAGTAACCATTTATCTCATTACATTTCTATAGTTTTTACACGATCTAGAAATATTTGACACACTTTAAAAGTAGCATTTTAACAACCTACAAACTGAATTAATGCTATGGTATGCTATTTATACGTAACGCCGAGAGTAAGATTATGTAATGACCTGCATTTTTGAGCAGTGCCACAGAGTCAGTGTATTATTTATATGTTCAACAATATGAAATGGGATGCTATCTAGTGGCTATTTTTTTGTTTGTTTTTTGCGGAGATGAATAACCTAACTCTCTCTTTCTTTTCATCACAGGGTATCTTCCTAAAAATGTCAAAGTCATACAGCCTTCTCTTGGTTGGATGCTAGTAAACGCAAGATCATGGAAGGGGAGAGCATGCTGAACTCCACTGTAAATACCAGTTCAATGGGCATCCACCTGGTTACCCACAGTCTTTGGGAGGTGATCACAATTGCGACTGTGTCAGCGATTGTCAGCCTTATCACCATTGTGGGAAATGTTCTGGTAATGCTCTCCTTCAAGGTCAACAGCCAACTGAAGACGGTGAACAATTACTACCTGCTGAGTCTGGCAGCTGCAGACCTCATCATTGGTGTGTTCTCCATGAATCTCTATACCTCCTATATACTGATGGGTTACTGGGCGTTAGGAAACCTTGCGTGTGACCTGTGGTTGGCAGTGGACTATGTAGCCAGCAATGCCTCAGTCATGAACCTGTTGGTAATCAGTTTTGACAGATATTTCTCCATCACCAGACCTCTGACCTACAGGGCCAAACGAACTCCCAAGCGAGCAGGGATCATGATAGGGTTGGCCTGGCTGGTGTCTCTAATTTTGTGGGCCCCACCAATCCTCTGCTGGCAATACTTTGTAGGGAAAAGAACTGTCCCTGAGAGGCAATGCCAGATCCAGTTTTTCTCTGAGCCTGTAATAACGTTTGGGACAGCGATTGCAGCCTTTTACATCCCCGTCTCAATCATGACAATCCTGTACTGTCGAATCTACAAAGAGACAGAAAAAAGGACCAAAGATTTGGCGGAGCTTCAGGGGATTAACTATTCCACAGATTCTGGGGTCACCCAACCTCAGAGGACCATTATCAGATCCTGTTTTGGTTGTAAACTAAGGTCGACTTCACGTGATAGGAATCAAGCCTCTTGGTCGTCCTCAAGCAGGAGCAATGCTGCCAAGTCGGCAGCCGCCACAAATGATGAGTGGTCCAAAGCTGATCAGCTGACCACCTTCAACAGTTATGCCTCCTCAGAGGACGAGGACAGGCCTGTGTCTCCAGGGACCTTCCAGACCTCCTTTGGTAACCAGGTTTGCGACACCAGCAAGAGTGCAGTGGGAAGTGAGAGCGAGCAACTCAGCAGCTACGAGGAGGACAGCTTCTTCCAGACGGCACCCAAAAGCAACTCTCAGAGGAGCAGCAAGTGTGTGTCCTACAAGTTCAAGCCTGTGGCCAAAGACGCTCACGTGGAGCATCCCAGCAAAAACGGGGATACCAAAATGGCATCATCCACATTCTCCTCAGCTGAGTCCATGAGCATTCCGTCCACGTCCTCGACCTCGAAGCCCATAGACGCTACCCTGAAGAATCAGATCACCAAGAGGAAGAGGATGGTGCTGATCAAGGAGAGGAAGGCAGCTCAGACTCTGAGCGCCATCTTGCTAGCCTTCATCCTAACATGGACGCCTTATAACATCATGGTGCTTATTTCCACCTTCTGCTCAAACTGCATCCCCCTTTCACTCTGGCATCTGGGCTACTGGCTGTGCTACGTCAACAGCACTGTCAATCCCATGTGCTACGCCCTTTGTAACAAGACTTTTCAGAAGACCTTCCGCATGCTCCTACTCTGCCAGTGGAAGAAGAAACGGGTTGAGGAGAAACTATACTGGTACGGACAAAACCCTATGGTCAGCTCCAAACTAACATGAGCTATTTTTAAGATGCTACGTGAGGCCCGTGTGTATGGATAATCTTGGCTTCGTGAACTAAAATTACAAATGTTATATCCACAGTAGAGCCTGACAGATACAGTATAATGGTTGGCTGATTGTATTGGTGGATATTTGCCCCTCACAGAGACAGCGGTATGGGTCAGCGTTTTGGCCAATTTTGTGCCAATATGGAAAACTTTCATCACAGAACATACTGTAGAAAAAGAAGACGCTCGGGGTCAGTTAGAAATGTTGTCGTCATATAGTTGGTCCAGCAGAGCATACTTTGACTCTGTTGTTTACAATACTCTAAGCACTGTCTGCAGCGCAGTTACAAATGTGGGGAAAAAAAAAAAAAACATTAAAAAATTCAGATAAACTGTTATAGCAGAGGTGCTATAACTCAACTCAGCAGCAGTCAACCATGAGTTGCTGTTAATGACTGTTGTACATTAACAGAACATTAGTAATTAAGATTACATTTTTGATAAGAAAAAAAAATGTTTTGGATTGGAGATCACTTCACTACAGAACAAAACTGTAGCATGAATCTGACAATGTAGCTTGCTTGATAGAATAATGGTCCATTTTTACAATTGTTCTTTTTTTTTTTTTTTACCCCTAAATATTGGCATTGACATAACAAATGCAGTACTGGTTGGGCTCTTATCAAAATTAAAAATATATATTGTATATCAAGCAGTTGGTACAATTTAAAATGGTATGCTCATTTATCAGTAGGTTCGCTATATTGTATGTTAATTGCTTAAGAAACTGCATTGTAGAATTGTCCCTATACCATCAGTGACTGTATATAGGTCTTGAAATGTCAAAATTACAAGCATTTACCCCCCAAAAGCGGACACACGAAATGCCAAAAATGAACACAGAGGTTATTTCTTATTGTGTTTGTATTCAAGACGCACATCTTGATATCTGTAGGCAAAGACTTATTACTACTGTATACTGTTTAGAAAGTGTGTAAAACGTGCCAGTGTCCATGCGCTTACACACAAATTCCCACAACACTCACAGATACGTTTTACTCCGTTGATATTGTGTTTGTATTGAGGATGCACATTTTAGGAAAAATGCTATTTTGTTTTCAAGGGCTATTGCGTGTTGTCCTGATGTCAGAATCTGCTTGCTAAGTCAAGATTGTAACTTGATGATGATCAAAGCCTATTCACATGTGCCATTGCCCTCTCTCAGATTAATGGATATAAATTCAAATTAAATGTTTTCACACCTTTCCCTCCCCCCCCCTTGACATTCCTGTGCTACAAGTTAAAATGAAATATACATAAAATATACACATTAGTTGAAATCACCCAGACTGGTCAAAGCTTTGAATACAGACTCAAAGACATGTTAGTCACTTTACTCAGACTACATCATAAATATCGCAGTGTTTACATAGCAAGTGGTGTGGAAGATTTAAGAGCACACAAATATTTATTAGAATCTGTTTCTTACTCTTCATCCTCAGGATATTTTTTTTTTCTTTTTCACAGAACTGAAGTATTTGTTTTCTCTGGATTAACTGCAGCTGAATCATCATATCTTCACTGTATTTCTGGCAAATTTGTAAATGTGCTGTGGCAAAACAAAGATGCTGTTTGTTTTGTAAAATGTTCCTCTGTGACTGTGATAAACCAGAGATCTGCACTCACGCGTAAAGAGACTGTGCATATTGTTATTATGTATGATGAAAACAAAAAACTAGAGCGAAAGTGTAGCTGAATTTTTATACTGTGTTTCAAGTTTGATGGGTTTTTTTTTCTGTATTTTGTGACCATGTCCATACATTTCTGAATAAAATGTGGTGAATTGAATGTGCTGTATAACTGCTGGTAGGAGTAAACCGCTGCTGTTGTGTCTGTTGGCGTGAAAACGTAAAAACTGTATGAATAACTGTAAATTCTTCGCTCTTAGTAGTGTCACACACATCGCTGCTGCTGAAAATGCCGCCATCATAGCTCATCCTTCTTGCAGTCTCTACTTGGGATCAGTTTCACGGTGTCCGAAGGTCTCACCATCATCCACGCATACTTGCACAGTCGCTCCTTGTTGCAGTCCTTTTGCCAGTAGATGACATTCCTGCGATTAAGATTGGCGCCGGCGCAGGCGTCGTACCACCAGCCCCCTCCTGCCACCCCCTGAAACTCCAGCTTGGCACAATTTTGGAAGTAATTGTCATTGTCTCTGTCTTTAGTGGTGAACTTTTGGTTGTCGTGCAGGTAGTTCTCGGTGTCCTGGGTCAGGGCGTCCACGGCCGTACCCTGGAATAGCCCCAGCCTCAGCCGGTACGCTGACGTTTCATCCTCCACAAGAAACGGGTCATACTCTCCCGTCTTGGTGATGGCATCTCGGTCCACGAGTTTTACCCCCAGTTTGTAGCGCGCAGGGCCGCGGGTGAGCCAGTGAAGGTATTCGTTCCCCAGCCAGTGATCCCCGGTCACGTCCCCGAAACCGTGCTTGTACTCAGCCCAGGTGCGATCGAAGTTCAGGCTGCTGTTGACTGTGATATGCTGCACGACAGTCCATCCGCCCTCCTGCATGGCACAGTAGGCCACAATCGGCGAATCTCCCGGTTGGACCAGGTAAACCCCATCCCTGGCCTGGCCTGAAGACTTCATCAGCATTTCATAGCAGTCCCTCGGGAACACTATTGGGTAAATTAATTCATCAGTTAATGGGTGCGGGGAAATCACACACATTTTTTCAGTCTGTTTGAGCATAAAAGGTTTTTTTTTTGTTTTACTTGAATAAAATTAAAAGTCATACAAACTAAAAAAAACAAAACAAAAAAACTTAGGAGATCAATGGCTGGAGGACAAATCCAGACAAACTGGACTCAGTTTGCATGGATAATTATCCAGGTGATGATGCTTTGCCAGTTGTTGGTGTGGAGTTTAAAGGTGTTTGGAAGCGAGGGAGGGTCTAATAATTAGGTGCCATCTTGCTGCATCATGCAATGTGCAGTTCTGACATTTTCAAAACTTGACACATACAAAGGCTCCTTCTTGGCCCATGCTCCTCCCTTTCCGCATATTTGTTGAAATTCGCTAAAAAATCTAACTTTGGTGTAGTCCTGTTTATGAACCAACCAACAACAATTTGAAGAAACTGCGTTCATTCAAATCACAATGATGATGCACACAAAAGTCAAACCTGACATGCACCGTCTACTGATGGCAACAGCACACTAACTGTGTTTCTCAACATCAGAGGTAAACATGGTAAAACCTTGATCAGCTGCCAAACAGCTATTTGTTTTGCAAATTATCTTAAAAAGATACACAAATCACCTCATGGGGTCATTTAATGAGTCACTGAGCACTTCTGGTCTACAGACAGGAGTGTGACCCACACTCACCGGAGAGTGCCCAGGGATCGTCTGAGGTACAGATCGAAGCATTTCAATGCAATCAGATGAGTTCTTTACACAAAGAAAGCACTGCAACTCATCATCATCAACCAAAGCTTCGAAAACGCTCCACTCTTGGCCTCCCCAACCGATGCGGATGGAGGACAGTCAGAGTGAAAGTGAAATTTACCTGCCATTCCACGGTTCAGCACCAAATTATGCTGATCTGGGTGAAGCAGGTTCAGGTTCTCGGCTTGGAGATGCTCCATGTCTGCCCCAGCTGGACCCAGCAGCAGCAGCGGCAGCAGCAGCCCAGGTAGCAGCCAGCACGTAACACAGTTCATCCTTTACCCTTCCCCTGCTGACAGACCAGCGGTGTTTAGTGAAGGATACAGCGAGCTTCTTTTTGGGCATTAGAACAAATACATGAATAAATAAATGCATCTTTAAAAATGGAATGAATGAGCTTACCTTCACCACACTGTAGAAATACGTGCTGTCCAGATCCAGATTGTCCACCCGGAGCTTCTCCTGCTCCCCCTCCTGCGTTATTCTACGCTGACTGAATGAGAAGCACTCAAGCAAACAAGGTTGTCGACTCGCAGGCTTCAGAGTCAGAGTTCACCGGATTGCCGGTCTTTTTCGGTCTCAGCTGGACTTCAGCCTCAATTTTCACATCACAATGGCAGACGCCAGCCCGCCACTTATCTGTGTCAAGTGAGATAAGCCCGCATGTACAGTGAATGAGGGAGATATGAGCTCACCTCGTATCTCTCCGTGATGTAAATCACTTCAAGGGGGAATAAGGCTAAAGTCCGTCTGAGAATGAACCATCGCGATTCAGTTCAAACCTGCTGCTGGTCAACTGACGCCCCAATTGTCCTCTAAGTGTTTATTTTGAGGCTGTATTACACAAATCAGTTGCGCCCCCTTACACTTTTTTGGATTTTTTTCGTGAACACAAACAAACAAAAAAAGCATCGATCAGAACACCAAACTCAAACTTTTGAATTTGAATAAAAATCGCATTTAACACAGAAGAAAGACACGTGCAACATGTGAATGAGGCAAAATTCCTGTATTGTTTGATACATTCATAAACTTTTCTATGACATGATTGAATTTACAAAGACATAAACCTTTTTGAGTTGATGACTAATGCCATCCATGATTATGAGGGTTAAAATGTAAATGTCAGATTGACAATGCACATTAAGGTGATTTCTGACAGAGAAAGATCTCTCATCTGGCTCCTTGTTGCTGTCAAGTCAGCTGGGACAGGAAAGAATCAATGGCCTGTGGGAAAGAGGTGATGATCCTATGAATGGTGCATATACTGTCCATATATTTAGTATCTATATGTTATTAAAGAAAACACAAGGCAAACGTAAACCTCTTTTTATACATACGCCACTGACCTTTACCATGTCTCCAGCAGCACCAGGAAACAATTTGAATGAAAGTTCTTGATGCCACAACCCCAGTAACTGCTGATTAAAGGCTTGGAAATTTCTGTAACAGTTGAAACACAGTTTAAAAAAAAAGAAAAAAAAGGCTTTACATACGTCTTAAGTTTTTATCAAATATCATTTGTGGGAAATATTTTAAACAGTAGCAAAGTCGGCTTCAGTAATTTTATGGTTCTTGATGAAGATACTTTGTTCAAAGTGTCTTCATGTGAATGCATCTTTGGCAACACATCTTCTCCCAGAGTGTCTGTTTGCACCTTGGTGAGAACAGTCAGACGTCGGGAGCAAATTATCGCACTGGTGACTCATTTTTATTTGTTTTTTTTCAGTTTTGATTCAATTTTTAGTTTATTTAGGTTTAGGCAAGAAAAACAAATGCCGGTTAGGGTTTTTTAAAGACACTGTGAAGAAAAGCTGTCTTCCTGTCAGAGAAACATTCCGGCATAAAACCTTAGGGGCAAACTTCTTCCAAGTGCTTGGATGCAAATAGCATTTGGCCATTGCTCCCAGGTTGCAAGTAACATTGTTGGCAATGTACATCTCACTGCTGATAGCCTGCACTACTCAAAATATCCGTTAAATGATCTTATAGCTTACAGAACATGGTCGTACTTACTTATCCGACGTTAGCTTTGTTGGTCCACCGTAGCCACTGCCAATAAGCTCCGCCCACCACTTTTTCAAAACTGAATTTATCCAGTGTAAACCAACAATGACGTGTCTGTGTGAATAAAAACAACCTTCAGTCACGTCAGTAGTTATCCTGCTACATGCATGTGCATGTGCATGTCCTTTTCATTCTGTAATAATTCACTCTGCATTATGACAGAGATGGTTTATCGTGACAGGAACACTCACTCCTCGTAAGGATTGGTCAGGACTCTTTTAACTAAAGGAAAGAGGTCAACGCAGCAGCCAATGGAAATCATGGGGGAGTCCTCATTCAGGCTGCAGATGAAGTTTAAGTAAAAGTAAAAGTAAACATTTGCTCAGCTCGCAGGCAGTGTCACTGGGACAGTAAAATGTGCTGCTTACCTTTTGCTTATCAGGGGGAGAAAGTCAACAAACACACTCGTATCTTTGATTCTGTCAAAACAGAGTTGTGATGACATCAAAAGAATTCGAGCGACTCCCGCGTGTCTCATTTGCGGGCCAAACTGCAACGCCACCTACCTCAGGAAGTACGCCAGCAGCTCGCCAACATTTCTCCGCAGTAAGGTCGACGCCACTTTCAGCCTCAGATTTCTTCCGAAGAGCACGGCGCTCATTGCGCTGTGGTCGCTGGTGAGCTGACAAAGAGTAGCAGGAATTTGTAAGACAAACACAACACAAAGAGGAGAAACGGTGACTTCACCATTACTGACCTCAGTGAGCGTTGAGTACTCGGCTTGCTCAGAACCAGTTCTCCCAGTCTTATGGTTACTGTTGACATTTACGGAGAACTCCCAAGGGTCCATCTGAAGTATCTCCTGTTCCTCATCCTGCATACTGTTCATCTCATTCTCCTTGTTGGCAGCATAAGTCCTCCCTGACCCGAGCTGCTTCTTCCGGGTCACCGTTAGATGATGGGTCTTCCTCTTGCATGATACGACCCGCTTTGCTCTGCCTGCGCTGTTGCCAGAGCGACACACCGGAAACCTGAATGAGGCGAAGGAGACGAGAAACCACGTCACAAAACGCACACGCTCGAGCGAGAGCACTAAACAAAAAGCTTACATACCTCCTTTTGCTGAACTCCTCATTTTTACCATAATCCTCCTGCAAACGAAAAATCATTCTGCGCTGTGATAAACGGCCGAAAGACATCAGAGTAATTAACTATGTCTCATGGCTCACCTGTTTCGTGTTTCTTGTGTGAGGGTAGCTCACTCTGTACAGGGCGGCGTCGTGCTGGACAGCATGTTCAAGGTGTTGGTACTCCCCGTCTTCACTGTTGGAGTCCATTACACCTGAGATAGAAAATCCCACCTGTGAGGTTTGACGTATGATTTTAATATTGTAGCTGTTTAAAGGTTAAGGCTGAGAGCAGGCCACGGGAGGGAGAACAACAAAGCTCTGCAACAAAGAGTTGAATTCATTTTAGGTGATTTTAATAATCTCACTATTGGTGGAACCGCAAAGACATTTGAAATGTAAATAGGTGCACCAACTGCACAACTCCTCACTCGGGGGCAGGAGGGGTAACAGAAGGACAAAGGATGAGGAGGAGTAGCAGCAGTAGCGCACCAAGCCTGATCACATCACTCACTCACACACACACGCACACATATCGACACGCACGCACACACGGGATACAAATTTGTGCAATAATGACCAATATTTCATTGGTAAATATTTAAAAATTGTATATTTTGTATTTCTTTAATTTGTTTATTTACATGCTGTTTACTTGGTTTATGTCCTGTGCTGTCATGCTGCTGAACTTTAATTTCCCTGAGGGGACCCACCCAAATGGATTAATAAAGTTCTATCTATCTATCTATCTATCTATCTATCTATCTATCTATCTATCTATCTAAATATACAATGCTTGTTTTGCAATCTTTTTTATATTGATCCTTAATGACAGTAAAAAGTCATATTTGTGCATAAGAAAAAAAGCCATCTGAAAGCCAATAAGATGTATTTTTCATCCTCTACCACGGTGCTAAAAAGCTAATTATTACAAAACTTCATTTCCCACAATTCCTATGGGCAAATCCTGCTCGATGACGTAATCAGGAACTGCTCCCAGGATCAGACAACCGACGTTAGTTGGACTTTTAACGATACGTATTCAATATTTAGCCGATTTATTCAGGTCACAGCGTGTCCGTGCTGTTAGCGAGTTTCACCTATCCTCTTTTAAACTGTGACAGTTGTTCCGAACGAACGCAGGCGGCTCTATTGTGAGTAACGTTAACGCACCTTTCTACGCTTTATTATTTTATAGCGCAAGTGAAATTTAGCGAGTTATCGTAGCTAATAACCCAAACACACCGGCCACGACCCGTCGGTATGACGATGTTAGATTACTTTTCCTGCATATTCTAGCTGTTGCACTCACCTTGCCGTCGTCTTCCGAACTAAGATAACAGCGTTTAACTTTCCCCTTGATTCGTTTAGTGTCGACCGCCAATTAACAGCCGATTTCCTCTGATGAAGCCGCCCGGAATCAGAGAATAAAGCATAATTCATGAAGCGAACGTTGCGGCGAGCGCCCTCTAGCGACTATCGATGTACCCGCTGCTACATTTCAAAAACAAACAACTTTGTTCGAGTTGAGCTGCTGTCATCATACCTCAGGCCAGTCACCCAGTCCAAATAAGTGTAAGTACACATAAAAAAATGGAATATAAATAAATATGAAAGGGCTCAGCAGAGTGTTTCGAACCCTGCATGAGCCAATTAACCTGACCTCTCATCCAATCAGAGAGGCTTCTGAGCTGTTTATCTTAACGCCTCATTTGACTTGAAGCGAGCCAAGACTTGACGGCAGACTCTGATCGCAGCACTTCCCCAAACGCACAACAGGAAGCAACATCGGCTGCCTTCACTGACCCATCATCACTTTCTGTACTAAATTCTCTGACTGATGTTTTGATTCTGCAGCTTCATGGTTTTTGTTGGCCGAGGACGAGCTGCCCCGACGTGAGAGACTAAAACGCCGCCTGCCTGGCTTCCTCTCGTATCATGCGAAGGGACACTGGTGTCAGGTGTGTCACTGGAGGGCAATGGAGAACATAATTTAATAGGAGAGACTGGACTTTGATGCATTTATTTGAAGGCTGGTGTCATGTGATGCTCGAGGGCTTTGGAGATCATGTGACTGCAGCAACGAGAAAAGGGTTTCATTTTTGTTTGTCTGCTTCAGCCAGGCTCCGTCCCGCACTCAGGGGTTGAGACGATGCACGTTTGCGCTGCATGTGCCCTGCTGGGCCTCGCACCCGTGTTGGCGCTCGGTTTTATCCCAATCTGGACCCAGCCGGAGCAGGTGCACCTCTCCTATCCAGGTTAGTGTTTGAACCGTTTCCATCCTAGTGTTTTCACTTCATCCCCCCCGCTTGGCGATACCAGCTTCTGTCCAGCCCACGTGGGCTGCAGATGTACAGATGGTTTCTACAAATTCCTCAATAACATAATCCACGAGTATGCTGGTATGATAAAATGGGAGGTCTGTCGCTCGTGAAGTTAAACTCCAGCTCTAATTCACTTTCCCTGATTGAAAAGCGTTCCATGTACTGCAGCGAATTTCGCGTCTCGTGAAACTTTTAGGTTTATCCCCAACAACAACAGCAGCATGCTGCTCTCAAACCGTCTCCCCTGTATGTGCAAGTAGCGCTGTTGCAACAGTCACGGTGCCGGGCTGGTGTATCGACCCAGCAGTGGTTGAATGCCGTGACGGGCGGTTTAACACGCGACTGTAAAACAGTTGATAACTTTTTAATTTACTTTGTTATCCAAAATGCAAGCCCCTTGTTATTTTGTTATTCAAACACACGCAGCAGAGCACTGTGAATCACCCGTTCAAACCTTTTATATGTAAGTGATTTAAAATGGTCAACCTCACAGTTCTGGAAATGTGATATTATGGCTGTCATCAGTGTCGATGACTTCATTCCTTCTGCTGTCATAACTTACTTTCACAGACTTGAGCAGCAATAGCCTTCAACCTCATATCACCCTTTACTAAATCTAAACAATCTAAAATTTCAGCAGTTATGTTAAGCTGCATGTTCTCTTTTTTTCCCCCCCGAATGGTTTGGCACCTCATCAGTAAGCCAGACAGACATTTCCCTGCTCATTACTGCGAAGAAATGCACTAAGACCTCACAGACGTGTTGAAATCTGCCAGCAGGGGGCGCTTTGTAACTGCACAAGATTAAAAAGAAAAAATTGCGCATTCAAAAAGAAGTTTTTGTACACTTCACGTCTGCTGCCACAGCTCCATCTTCAGGGAAACTCTCCACTCTCTAAGTCACCCAAGTAAAAGGCACCAGATACCTAAACTGAGGTAGCAGAGATGGTGCAGTGAAAAAAGAAAAAAAAAAAAAAAAAAAAATATATATATATATATATATATATATATATATATATATATATATATATTTTTATATATATAAATATATTTATATATATATATATATATATATATATATATATATATATATATATATATATATATATATATATATATATATATATATATATATATATATATATATATATATATATATATATATATATATATATATATATATAAGATAACTGATCTCTTTCTTTA
>CAAKHG010051975.1:0-12109 GCA_901007715.1 Dactylopterus volitans
CCCCCCTCCTCGCCCCCACACCTACCCCACCCCACCTCCCTCACCAAAACCTCCCACCCCAACAAAAAAGAGAGAGAAAAAAAAAAAAAACACTGCAGGGCAAATAATCTTTTCAAATACCCCATCCAATTTTAACCCCCCAAATCACCACCTTTGATTTTCCTCACATAGGTGCACACACACACACACACACCACACACACAGTCGCGCGCGCGCTGCCTCAGCCCTCCAAGCGCTCTTTGTTTCCCCTTCCGGCGCCGACGCGAGGCCATTCCACCTCCCCGCACGCGCTTCCCCGCTCACCTCTCCTCCAAAAACCGCGGCGCTCCTCCTTCAGAGCTCGGCGGATCTTATCGGCGAGGGAGGCCTGTATCAATAACCTCGCAGCCTCCGCTCCTCCACTACAAAGGGGGCCTGAGCGACAGGGGCTAGCTGTAGGGATGGGAGATAATGGGATTGAGGTGGTACTTAAATCTCAGTGAACCACGGCAGCTCAAGTAATTAGTGGATGGGATCCATACTGGGGGCGCAAAGCAGAGCTAATGCTACCCTGGGCTCTGCTGCTGGAGCTAAATTAGCAGTATGGGAATGTGTGGAGCCGCATTCTCCGTCATATTCTTTGCCTTATTTATTTATTTTTTTTTTACTTTTGGTGCTCGGGTCTCAAACGTCCGATGGGCTGTCGGTTTACTCGATCATTAGCCGTTTGCCACTCAGCAGCCCACCCCCCCCCCCCCCCCGCTAGCCCCTCCCTCGCCCCTGAACCCGCTGTGCCAGGAAATGTGCCAGGTTTTGCTACCCGGTCGCTGCCAAAGAGGTTCTCGAATGCCTTCACTTCTGCCGCTGTTAAAGCTCCCCCCGCTGGCGGGGCGACAGAGGCGCGACCGCTTTGCCCACTCGATATTTTCTTGCCTCCGGAAAAAAGGCAGAAAACCGAAAACTTCGCCGTAGCGCCACAGCCAGTGTGGCTAGCCAGTTATGCTAAACCGCAACAACTGGAGGGCCTGCAGACCCCCAAACGCCACGACAAACCAACAAGCGTTCCGATCCGGTCACGAAGGTCATCAGCCGACCGCCTGATATGAGATAAAAACATGAGAGAAAAATGGTGCTTTATAATGTGCCAGCGCCATGGTTACGGTTATTAGGTGAAGGCAAAGACGTGGTTACGGGTGTGAATGAGGCTGTTCGGCTTGGCCAATGTGAAAAAATAACGGAGCCGTCAGCTAGCATTTATCTCACTTGCATTAATGCACGGTTTTCCGGCTCCAGACCGCAGTACCTCCAGTAGTCATGAGGGGGCGGCGTGAGCGGCACTGCCACGCCAGCGTCATTCACTGTTCTCTGTCCTTGCGTCGCGATGCATCAAACAGCCAATCACGTCACCTCTCTTTAAGGGTACTTCATGACATCTTCTTCCACTGCTGCCGTGTTCAGTCTTATGAAAACCGAGATAACTTTGGGTCGATGGTGGTTTTATTGCTCAAATCTGCGCGCCAACATGAAGAACAGTTATGCATTCTTTTTTTTTCTTTTTTTATGCACATGCGTTTGTCCATGGAGGGGAAACATAAATGAGCCTCTACACAAACTCTTTATGCCGCATGTATACGCGTCATTTGATTTCCTGCTTTGATGATGAAAATCTTTTTTCTTTTTTTTTCTTTTTTTTTCCGAGCAGGAAACAAAATAAAAGACCAGAAACAACAATGAGAAACAGAAATGAAACACATCATATTATCAAAAAAAGTGCAATGCACCATCAACTCCCGCAGTATCTCAAACGGCACTTCAGTAAACCTGAATTAATCACATGTTGGCAAAGGAGTAGGAAGAAGTATAAACTTAAGAAACTACGACCCCTTTTTCAACGGCGTGTCCTTCCATCTCGAGTGGTCACAACTATGACCGACACAAGATGGCATCTGTCCCTTAAACCTTAATATCGGTTGTTTTCTCACCTTCACGGTTCGCTTTTAGCTTCTTGCAGGGGAGCCTGCGATAAACACCTTTGGACCTCTAATGATGTAAACAAACTCTGCGCGAAAAAATCAAGGTGATCTTTTATTCCGGTTGAAAATTTCGATAAACAAGTCGGCCGCGTTATTGGCCTCTTTCATCTCGCGCCGCTTGCAAAATTAAACTTGTTGTGGATTTTGAAGGCCGTGGTTGTTTTTTTTTGTTTTTTGGTTTTTTTTGTTTTGCTTTTTTTCTTTTTTAATATTTCTGCTCATCTGTGTGATGAAAGATGAGTAGGGAATGAAGAGGGGAGGAGGGCAGGAGGGGAGGGGGGGGGGTGGCGGCGGGTTGCAATTTCACAGCAGTGTCAGAGAAGCCAGCCGAGGCCCGGCCTTTCTATTGAGGCTTCATTACGGCGAACAATAGACTTCTCTGCCATCTAATTAGACGTGGTTAATGAGGAGAGGAGGGCCCCGGCCGATCTCAGCCGAGCACGCCGGCGGGGAGGCGGGCCGAGGCCCCCGGGAGCGGGACGCGGGCGGGTCAGCTGACGGCCGCCAGACAGCCGACTGCAGATTTGGAGGGGAAGGAAGCGGACGGTCATGAGAGGACTCACACTGCTGTTCCGAGTCAGCGCCCTCCCCACCCCACACACACACACACACACCACACACACCTTCACCACAGGAATTTACTGAAAGTAATTTTCCCATGGGGATCAATAAAATCTTCTGATTGTGATTATGGCGTCGGGCATGTTACTTTAAAAGAGTAATCGCTTACACCTACATGTTACTTCTCCCCTATTTCCTGGAAGTTTAAATCCAGCTGTTTTGATCAATTATTCATAATAAAAGCTGAATATTAAATATGTTTGATTAATGAAATCAAAAGAGAATTGATTATTTACTCATCTATTGCATTTTAACGTTGCTGTGGGACAACGTGAGACAAAACCGAGGTGGAGGGACGCTTTGCTCCTGCCATGATCATATTTCATGTTTACATTCTCGCCTTTTATCTCAACGAGGGGGGCATTAATGTCCCCAAGAGAGGCGGGTCGGATCGCTCGGATGGAAACATTATTGCCGGTAACGGTAACGCGGTTGTAGCCATGGAAACAGGAACAGTGCAAGAGCCTCAACTGCCACAGAAAAAATTCCAACTTCGCCAAACCGACGTCAGGAGAGGAAGTCCTCGCAAAATGGAACCCAGCAAACTGCACTTGCCGCCACGCTCGCGTTCATCTAGATTCTGTTCGGCGCATTTGGAATTTTTGTTGTGGTTTTGGCCGTTTGGGCCAATCAGCACGAAGCTGCTTTTTTTTTCAGGACTTCTCAGGAGTCTTCAAACTGTAAAAAAAAAAAAAAAAAAAAAAAAAAAAAAAAAAAAGGATTCTGCATGTTCCTGCAGTCGGAGCAGGTGCAAAGGGTTGGGTATTTTTTTTTTGGTGACAGTGATAAAAAATAAATCAAACGATAGCATGCGCTGCACCTTTAAATGAGCCTGTCTGCCTCTAAAAGCCTCGGCTCCGCATCCTCCATCCCGCCGGCTTAATGAGATTCACGTGGGTCAAAGGAGCAGCTCGCCAAAATGTTATCAGATGGGAAAACGGATGGCTTTGAGACGGGCCAAACTGTATGGAACAGAAGGTTTGTTTTTATTTATTTATTTCTCTTTTTTTTTTTGTTTAAGACGGCGTACACCTCCCGCCACACTTTTAGCCCAGGTTTCCTGATGTCGACAAAAGAATCTTTGTGGCCTCTTGACCTGCCGGGATGATGTAAAAATAGTCGTTCAAAGAGGACGCAGATATTCTAACTTTGACTTTATGCAGGTCGATCTTATGTCCGATCGCCGTTGGGACAAAAACGCAATTGCTCACAAAATGAAGGTGGAGAAAGTCGAAAAAGGTCGTAGAATTTTTTTAGAAAGATAGAACCAGCAGCAAAGCTCGAAAGCCTCTCCCGCAGCCTGCGATGTCAACCGCCCTTAAGGGTGGATGAATCACTCAGGTGTAAGCGGGATCTGCGGGATCTCGCCGTTTGGGTTCGAGCGGCTGAAGCGAGAAAGGGAAACCAAGATGGCGGTGAAGCTGGATACGCTGCTTGTTTATTTGTTATTGTGTCGTATGTCAAAGCACAACAACACAGATGTTTACGACCAAACGTGCCAGAGACCTTCGGTGGAAGGTTGCAACCACCAGATTTGGTTTCGATTCAGTCCCAAGTGACTTGAATCACAGGACCGCTTTTAAAAAGGCAAATAATAAAATACATTCCGCATTAATGTTGTGGCATTCATCATTCTGCCGTTAAAGAGCATGTGTTCTTCCCGTCAGTTAGAACAACAGCTGTAAACTTTTCAAAACTTGATGCCAAAACGCGCCCGCCAATCGTATCTCCCAGCAGCCTCGGCTGCACTTTGTGTTTGTATCAGTTTGGTGAACAGCAACTCGCCTTGTTAAGAGATTAATCTGCTAAAATCAAAGCTTTCCGGCCTTGACTCGCACATAGCTGGGTTGTCGGAAGCTGGCAAACACGATGGCACTTGAAGGCAACACGGTTCTCCGCACTGAAACCCTGCGGCCCTCCATGACGGTGGTGGGAGACTTGTTTCATTTTATGGACTCGTCTGGTTTGTCTGAGCGAATCACTAAGGTGATCCGGTTCACTTGAGTCACGACAAAAAAAGTGTCACAAAAGGAGCAAAAATTTAAAATGTGCACATTAATTGCAGTTTAAAAAATAGCAACAACCAAACACAGCCAAAAAAAAATGCAAATTGTGCAAGAGCTATAAAAGTTGAGTTTATCGGAATAAAACACAAATAAAAATAGCAAGAAATGCAAATTAGAAATGGATGAAGAATTAATTATTTTAGATTTTTTTACACAAACACAACCAAAACTGAAAAAAAATGTTAAATGAGTAAAAATGTCATAACTATATGCATCAAAACAAAAATGAATGCAAAAAAAAAAATCATCACAGCATGTACGCAAGATATAATCATCCACATAACAATTAACGGTTTGTTTAACCACTTTTTATTGCAATTTTTAACTTATTACTTAGACTCAAGGTCGAATCATCCGAGTCCGTTGTGTTTCCGCTAACTGGCCTTGTGTGCTTAGCATAAACCAGCCAGAGAACTCGCGGGATCCGGGTTCATGGAGACCTCGGACTCGTGATTCCTGATTCGGAAGAAAGATTCGAATCATTAAGCCAAGTGATTCAGGAACCGAGCAGCTCCACCCCACGACTTTGTCTCATCCAACTGATGCCAGAATCGATTCGATATCGACGACATCGACGTTTTTGGATGGATCCAAAATCTGAATCCTGGTTCTCCCAACCATTTCGACAGCGTGATTTTTTTTTTTTTTTTTTGTGACGTGGGACGATATCGCCGCCGCATGCCAGCGGAGGCAGCTGCGACTCGCTTGGACACACACACACACACACACACTCAAGCACGCGCGCACAGACGCAGGTGATGCGTATCATGTTTGCGACGACCAACCGGCGCGCTTCCAGATAAAAGTTGCGCTTTCACAATAAAACAGCCGTCTGATACTCTGCAGTTTACTCATCCTCAGCTCCTCGCCTCCCCTCCGCGGCAACGCCGCCGCCGCCGCCGAAAACTGACATGCGCGAGCAAAATGTTAATCAAACAAACCCATTTCTCCTCAACAGCTAAACCAAACAAACGGGCCTCAACTTTCCCATTCAAGTCGGAATGACAGCGTAACACAACACAGCGCCGGCGAACGCGGCGCTCTTTATTCAGGGAACGTCAGCCGGCGCGCTATTCTGTTGAAAATATCAACTTCAGATGTTGAGGGAAGGCAAAAAAAAAAATAGAAAAAGAAAAGGGAGGAAAAAAAAAAAAAAAAAAAGACGGGCGTTTTGTCTGCCTTTGTTGGCTCGGGCTTGATATGCCGCCTGAGCCTTTCAAGCCATTTGTTAGACTCAATTTCTTCCTCTGTTACATCTGCAGATTACGTTTCAAGCAAACAACGAGCAACATGAAGGCACAGGCGCGCTATTATGGTGAGGGAATGACAACTCGCGGAGGTAAAGAGCGGGAGGAGAGAGGAAGAAAAGGACGGCGGGTGGAGGAAGAGGCGGGAAGGGAGACGGGGGGAAGGACAAAAAAAAAAAAAAAGGGAGAGTTGATGTAAAGAAGACGGGGGAGATTGGAAAGAGGCGGAGATGGAAGTGATGAGAGGCCACGGTGATGGGATGCGCGCGTGCGTGTGTTGTAAATCCACGCCATGCAGGTTATGCAAAACACAGGCGCTTTGATTCGTCGACGTCGCCGCCGCCGCCGCCTTATTTGCTTTCCCGCTCGCCTCTCCGGCGGTCCCGTCGCGACGTTTTGTTTCCCCGGACGAGCAATCTTCGGGGACCGGGGCTTCAACTTTTTAGTCGACAGCCAATCGGGGAGGGAGAGACACGCGGAGCAGGAAGCGGGTGACGCCGCGCTCGGAGTTTGGTTCAGCTTGAGTGCGGCGGTGCAGGCGAGCGTGCGCACAGGCGGGTGGCAGGGATCCGAACGTGCCGTTGAATCCGTGCGTGTGAGGTCAGCCGGCGGGATAGAAGGCCGGTGCTCTTGGTTGCTATCGGGAAACGGCGACGTGCGTTGACGCCATCGCCAACCTCCCATTGGCCGGATGGCCGCGTGGTGTCCTCACTGGTCCATGAGTCCAAACTCCGCCTTTAAATCTAAACCGGAAGTGTAGTTTACAGTGTTTTCAACATTTTTTTCTTTTTCTCTCGCAGTGGTTTTGTTTGATTTTTGATGAAATGGAATCACGTTTTATCATCTTCTCGCAGCTGTTTTAACCAGGTTTTCATCATCCGTCAACAATTTTATGGTCCTTGTATGGTGAGCTGGGCTGCAGGATGAGGTGCTGCATGGAATGCATTTAGCATTAGCTTAATTCAGAAGCTCTGAGGCTTTTTAATTTATTTGTTTCACTAATCATATACTTTATAATTTAAAAAATGCAATATAATGAAATATTGCTACTAGTATCATCATCACTACGCCCATCTAATCCAATGCTTGAACTGCCCTGATTAGCACAGATTTCTGTAGCTCCACCCACTCAGAAGAGTCTCAGCCAATGAAATTGCTGCCAGCAAGTTTGCAAGTTACAAGTTTTCTTATCCAGCAGAAAAAAAAAATTAAAGTAAAACATTGTAACATAAACAACCAATCAAGGTATCCGATGCCTCACGTCTTATTGTTCTTTATCTGAGTATTTATTTTATTTCTCTCGATTGTTTTTCATGTAACACAAACAAAATATATATTTTTTTCCTTTCTCTGTATTATTTTACGAAATTAAACTGATGTTAAAATGCCGTTTGAAGATGTTTTTAATTTTTTTGGTGCAAAAGTTTGCAATTAAAATTCCAATTCAAACCTCAAAGTTCAAGCCGGAGCGCGGCGGCGGTGTGGCAGGACGTCGGTGGGAGCATCTTGTTGTGTCAGTGAAAAACACTCTCCACTCCCCACTCAGACGGGGCAACTTTTCCACCCCTCACTCTTGAAGCAGGATTCATTACCATCCCTGCTGTTCCCTCTCGAATGTGTTGTTTTATTAGCAAGTATTAATAACTGCTCTTCCTTATTTATTTATAATTTTTTTTTCTATTTGGGTCAGGAATAAACAAATTAAAATAAAACCCAAGATATGAATCGGTCTCCCGAAGCTTAAGCCTAATTGGGGAGGTTGTGGTCAGGACGCAACGTTGCCTAATTAAGAGTGAAACATTAGCTGTGATCTCACTCGGGGTGATAGCTGAATCTCCGAGCCGCGGCGTGTCTGTGCTTTCTCGGCCTCTGCACATGCATCACACACACACAATGCACGCACGCACACACACACACACGCGTGCACGCATGTAAGTAAAATCCTCAGCCCCGGCAAAAGTGCAAACAAATCCTTCCGCATATATTCCACAGCTGCTGCTCCGAGTGTGCACGCGGCAGTAAGAGCAGGCGCAGGAGCGGCGCTGACGCCGTCCCCGCTGCTCCGAGCCGCCCAGCCAGCCGCTCTGCTTTAACCTGGATCGCCACCTAGTGATCATCTCCGGCAGGACACCCGACCTCTGCCTCACATGTCTGACACATCACCGACATGTCAGCGGGCTCGCCGGGCCTGTTCGGCGCGCAGGTTTTGCGGCGATTTTTTTTTTTTTGTGTGCTGACATGTGTTTTTCTTATTGTAAATCAGTGTGTTCCGTCTGAGGTGCGCTTGGACGGTCGTTCCCGTGAAAGAGGCGGGGGGGGCGCGCTCTCCCAGCCGCTCGTGACGCTTGAAAAATCGCTCACATCCGTTCACGTTTTTGTTGTTTTGTTTTTGTTTTTTGTTTTTTTTCCAGGAAATGAACAGCGACGCTTTGCGACTTCTGGTGCTGACGCGTCGTTTTCTTTTTTTCTTTTTTTTGGGTCCTTGCAGTTATGAATGGGCGCCTCATATCCAGTAACTACGCTACAACAAAAATAAAAGGGCTCTACTTCAAGGAAAACTGCCTTTAACGCGTCAAAAGCTGGCCTCACTTTATGAACTGCAAACAAACCGGGCCCCCTCCCTCTGCCATGCCCCGTACCCCCCCTTCCGCACACACACACAAACACACATACACAACGTGCCAAGCTATTTGTGTTTTAGCGTTCTCAGTATTTCTGTCCCGACTTAATTGTGTTTCACTGTTTTGGTATTTGCATATTTGCCATTTTGCAGTATTTGCAGTACAAATGTTATGCGTCTTTCGTCTCTGTTTTATGTACTCTATATTTATGTGTATTTATATGCCGGGAGGACGGAATTTCGTTTTTTTTTTTTAACGTACACGAGTGCATTCAAAAATGAAATAAAAGCCATCTTGAATGTGATATTTTTATGAATCGCCCAACACGCAGGTCCTGCTGTTGTGGAATTTTCTTACTTTTATTTTTTATTTTTATTTTTTTTTTTTGTCTTAGCTCATCGAATGAACTTGTACGCTTTCCTTTCACGCTAAGTTGAAAACCGATCCCCTAATACACGCCATCGTCTGCTATTTCTGGGTCTATAAAGTGACCTTAGCCGGGAGGCGAGTGTGGAGTGGCCGCGCGTGAGGCGGCATCAGCCTCAAAACTGGGCTTGAATAAATGTTACAATCCATATGCCTCTCTTTCTCCGCGTGTGTGTGTGTGTATATTTGTGCGTGTGTGTGTGTGTGTGTGTATGTCTAGAAGCTATGCGGCTCACCTCTCTATAATGAAATCATATGGGTCAGCGGGGCCGGCGAGGCTCGGGCAGGTCACCCAACAGATCGGAACTAAGCTGCTCTGACCCGGCCTGGTACTTCATGCCAAACACACTTCGTACAGCACAATGGAGGCCTGTACAGTGCAGAAGGTGTGTGTGCGTGTGTGTGTGGCAATGATTAAAAAGCGGGGCCAGGCTGTTGTTATATCCAGTATTTACAATGCAGGGGCACACACACACACACACACATACACGCGCGAGCAATCGTCTTCTTTTTATTTGGCTCCAAAACTAATAAAAACCTATCAGAGGAGATGTCCTATAAAGACGGTTTGAAAAATTACATCACGGGGAATTAAATCAACAATGGAGGCGATCAAAGTTGCCGTAATCTGTAAACACCCAAATGTTGCATTACAGTACGGCGAGTTGTGTTTCGGCAGAGTTATTATGGAGCAAAGCTTTAATCATTTCTCTTCCATTAGCTGCTCCTCGTATCGCCCAGGGACTTCCATTAGAATTAAATTAAACAGTGGAAATGTAAATATTGACAACATATGCATAATTATTTACTCCACGAGCGGCGGAGATCAGTAAATTATTGCAACAGTGTCGCGCTAATATGAAAACAGAAATATTTGCATTTACTGGTAATAAAAAAAACAACAAAAAAGAGGAACTTTACAGAGAAAGTAATAATAATAATTATTATTATAATAATAATTATACAAATAATAATGAAAATAATGAAAATGCAAAAAAATAAATGAATAGAAATAAAAGAAGAACGAATAAATATAAAGAAATTAAAAATGTACGCCCTCTTTATTCGCCGTCCGACCGTGACCTTTTTCCATATTCAGCCCCGTCAGAGGTCAAAGGTCAACAAGTCCAAGATGGCAGTCTTCCGGAAGCTGTCCCTTTTTCTAAGAGGATAATCAATTACCAGAAGACTGATCCCCGCCGCCGTGTCCCCGCTCGTTCCCGCTCCTTCAGATCAGCGAGGTCCCCCATAAATTTGAATGTAAAACGAGCTCACCAGCGCCGGGTTAAACACGTAATTAGCCACGACAAGTTAATATGAGGAACAGACTTTGTCAGGAAGGCAGCTATGGTAATGCGGGAGCCGCCGCCGCCGCCGCCGCCCCGCGAGGCACCGAGACGGGACGCGAGGGAAGGGGAGGGTGTGTGCGGGGTGCGCGAGGAAGATTTCACATGCAGATATTACAAATGCAATTGTCTCCTGCATACGGGGTGTTGGTCTGGAAATTGACTTTTTCATTATTCAGTTAGTACAATAATTAAATATTCGATGCCCTGGGTTGGCAAAGCTACTGAACCACGCCGAGGATATTTAACCAGGCCTGACAGATGTTTTAAATAATGTTTATTTATCAATACTAATATAAACTGCCCTGAAATGTCACTCTCCTGTGACCTGCCTCTCATTTCTCCGGGGGGGTTTGCTTGAGCAAATCGCATCAGAAGATCATAAAACTTCGGGAAAATTAGCTTTCATCTCTTTTGGAAAAAAATAAATAAATAAATAAGAAATCATGTGACGCCGGCCGCTTCGTGCCGACTTCCGGTAGCGCCATTCAGACGGGAAGATCCTCATCACGCGGCGGCGGCGTCTTCTGTCCAGATGCAACCGCGACCCAAATGTATAAATTAATAAATGAATACATGAGCAAACACCAAATAAATATCCACGCGGATGAATTAATACATAAAAAACACGGCCATATTTATTCATAATCTCCATAGCAACACATTCGCAGCAGATCAGAGAGTAGGAAGGGTGGGGGGGAGAAAATAAATCATTATACAGTAATTAGACTTCCCTCTGTTTTCCATTGCCCGTTTCTAAATATGAAATATTCTATGTATTTACATCTGGAAATGTCAATCCCATTCAATATCATGGCGGGATTTGCAAGTCATGCAGCTCAGAAGACCCCCGTCAAGCGAGAGGATAAAAGGCAAAAAGGGGGAGAGGTTCGCGTCTTCACGAGTCCGTCCAGAAGAAGGAAGCCGGGAAAGGTGAAGGGGGAGAAAAAGAAAAAAAAAAAAAAAAAAAAAGAACCGAAACCAAACGCAACTGGGCAGGCTCGGCTCGAGCGGGCGACGGCGGCGGCGTCCCCCGCCGGCTTTGATGCGGGTGAGTACGCTCGTCTGCGTCCTCTCCTCGTGTTACACTCTCCCTTATTGGAGCGGATTTATAAAATCGACGTTTGCGCGGGCAATTCTTCGCCATCCGGGCGTTTTAGTCTCGTTCCTGCGCGAGCTTGGAAAACAACCACTTTGAACTGCCATGTGCCGCCGCCGCCAACGCCGCCTGCTTGCTATGCGTCGGACGCGGCGCCCCCGGAGTGCAGCGGGCCGGGGTGCGGGGGGGGTCGCGCCGAGCCTCCGTCCTCCGTGTGGCCAAAGTAACACTTCAAGGAGGCAAAACAACATGCGAGCGGACTTAAAACGGCGGCGGGACAATGCACCGCCTTTGAGTCCTCGGATTTGCATTGGCAACAGGTAGCGGCGCTTCAAACGGGGGCCTCCACCTCCGCCCGCCCACACACACACACACACACAACACGCACGCAGGCGGGAAAACGTGGAAAATTCATCTGCTCCTTCACTTGGCGGATCTCCGGCGGGCTCGGCGGGGGAGAACGGTGGGGACAAAGTGGTGGAGTGCTTTTGTTGACAGGCTCCAACAACTTACAGTGATCCTTCATCGCCGCGCTTGATGGACAACTGAGCACCACTTGTGAAAAGTGTGGGGGAGGGTGAGGAGAGAGGGTGGCATGAGCGTGGGGGCGGGAGGGGCGGGAGGGAGGAGGAGGAGGAGGTGGCGGGGGGGGGGGGGGGGACGGGGGGGGG
>CAAKHG010051978.1:10221-24901 GCA_901007715.1 Dactylopterus volitans
CCTTTTTATTTTCAATTTTTTGTTTTACTGTGTTCTGGTGGTAATGGCGAACCCTGCTCTTAAACATTGATTTTTTTTTTTTTTTCCACTGCAACCTCACTCCGAGCCTGCCTTCTTTCCGCCCCTCCAGATACTGACCTCATCCTCGGGTTCTTGGGCCTGGGGGGTATCGTGGTGGTTTGGGGTTTCACAGTCGGGGCTGTAGTGTTCACAGTAGTCGTAGGCCGCCCTGGGGTCTGCCACTATCAGCAACTGCTGGATGTCACCCTGTACAGAGAAGGAAAAAGGAGTGAGTCGGCAAAGGTCGTGACAACAAATTAAAATGGTCAAAGGGTCAAAAAATTGGGAGGAATTTTTCCTTGCTGCAAAATTCCCATTGTCGGATCTCGGTGTTCACAGACACTGGTATATTTTCTATTTCAACTCAGGTTCCACGAAATTAAATATTTTCAGTTTGATTTGGCATCTGGATCTAAATACTGCAATACCCATGAGTCTCGGACGCCGCTCACGCCGAGAGGAAGCTAGTTAGAGGAATGAATGAGAGCCGCATGTGAGACGGACCCCCATATCGCCGTAGCCGGAAGCAGAACTTCATGCCATGGCAGAGAAGTTCATCAACAGTTGATCCAGAAATGGGAAATGATCTGAAATTTATGGTTTTCACAATGCTAAACACGCAAACCAGGCAGGAGTAAATAACAGCATTTCCAGTCTGGGATTAGCTATGACTGGAAATGCTCCCTAGCGGCGAGTTGAGCCGGTTCTTTGCAACTTTTATCCGCGCAGGAAACACCGTAGGTATCCCACTGCTGATTGGATCAGAAAGAGTCTCATGCCTGGTGAGGCCCTTCAAGTGCTACAAGCGTCACGCAGTCCAAGAGAATTCCGAAACTCCGCGGAGACACAAATCACAGAAGTTTGTCCAGAGAATTTACGTGCTGGCGATATCTTTTCTCCTCTCTCTGCGCAAATAGAAACCAAATGTTTATGTCCACAAAGTATGCACCTTCCTCCCGATTCGCAGCAGCTTTGCACAACTGCGGCGATAATAAAATGCGGCAATAAAGCCACGAGAGGAATGCTGCAAAGAGCTGAAGGAAGCACTCTCCTGATTATTTAATGTATATAAACGAACACATCAAGGCTTCAGTGGCGCTTTCATAGGAGAACTATTGTGTCGTCCCCTCAACTCAGCCATTTGCAGGGCAAGTCCCCTTACACAGCAGATAAATAACCAAGGTCTGTACTTATCTGAGGCCGTCTGTTTTTCATGAGCTTTTGGAAAAGGAAATTAGATCCCCACTCCCAGCTCGTCCATCAGCCACAGGCTCTTTTTTTTCCATGATTGTCTCTGAAGGAATTTCCAAACCAAGAACTGCCATGCCACTTATGAGGAGGATGTTATCTATACCCACGGACCACGTGGACACGCCTCAGCTGACCTGCGTCTACCTTTAAGGAACCCGCCCTTCCCCCGTACCCCATGCTGCTCCAAAAAAAAACAACAAAAAAAAACCAAAAAATCCCCAAAAATGTCCACCTGGAATAAGTTAAAAACAGTAGAAACAAATGGAAACAATGGAGGCGCTGCGGTGAAGGTGAAGTGAGGCTACGTTTCGGGGTGGCCCCCTCAGGAGGAAGCACATACATGCAGATTGTATTGAATTACTGGGAGGAAAACATCTGCACCAGCTTAAACCTCTGGAATACGCTAGATATTCTACATTTTACAAACACGAGCTCGCGCTTGGTTGCTTGGTTTACCCACTAGGTCGGCCGCTAGTTATCCCTCGGCCACGGATCCTTCCTCCCCATGAGAAACCGCCCGTAAAAGCTTTTATATGCATGACTCCTCAGACGTCATAACGTGAGCGAGGGGTCCCTTTACTGTCTGCACGGCCTCGGGGAGACACCAGGGTCAAGGACTTCGACCAGATGAGGCCTCGACTTGATTTTTTTTTTTTTTTTCTAAATAGCCAATACCAGCCCGAGCTACTGTTTTTTTTTTTGCAAATGCTATCAATAGCAACTCATGCAACCGATTGCTAAAAAACGGCTGAACTTTTTCACACAATCACCAACGGGCAAGCACGTGGCCAGGAGGATTCAACACTTAAGCTATTGTGTTTGGACATTTCTGGAGGGACAGGATGCCTCCACTTGTCACTTAAACGTCATCCAATCAGTGGTCGGGCAGCTGAGGCGTCGCAGCTGACCTCCGGCGCTGCCTTTGACGGTTTGATCACCGGGGCCGACAAGCCCTGCGTAAACTGAAGGCTGAGCGCTGTGTCAACAGATCTGGCTGCGGTTGCACTGGGCAGCTTTCCCATGTTTTGGGATGTAGCAGGGCGGGGAGCAGTGTTTATTACGCCGCCACTGTACACATGCACAACTGGACAAATAGAAGAAACCGAGGTCTGAGATAGAAATGGAGACGGCGGACAAACGCAGGCGCGGGAGCATTCAAGTGAAGAGGACCTCCGATAACCGTCTTTATTCTGTTTTGCTCAGTCGCCTTGCTGTTTTTGCTGTTGTGTTTCCCTTTAGAAAAAAAGTATCTAAAAGGATGTAGCAAAAAAAAAAAAAGGAGGTGAAGAGGACATGTAGTGGAGTCCAAAAACGTCACACTTTTTTTAGAGAGACGTCGCAGACGTCGCCCATTTACAAAGCCGGTCTGTGATCCATCCCATGACTGACCGGCTTCTCCCTCGCCATTTCCTCCGTTCCCTTTCACTCGTTCTGTCTTCCTTGTCTACGGCTCTGTCCCCTTTTGTTCGTGTTATTGTCTGGACTGCATCTCTCTGGCATCCGCCGGGGCTCCTCCTCGGGATTCTAGGAGTGATCCTCAGCAATGCCCTGGCTCGGCTCGACGCTGGCAGAGGCGCAGCGGGATAAATCATCCGTCTGGGCTACAAACGCAATTAATTTATCAATGGATCTGTGTTCGGTGTGCGAGGGTGTAAACAGAGCGCGCCTCGACACATGTCAAGCCCCATTTAACGTTGCAACAGCAGTTGTTTGCTGGCAACGAGCGAGGAAAGACTGGAAAGGGATGAGAGTCAGGTAGATTGTGAGGAGTCTGGAATTATCGCCCTTCCATTTCCAAGTTCAAAGTCAGGTTTTTTTTTTTTTTTTAAGAGCACAAAGGTTTTGAAATAACACAACATGTTTTTTTTTTTTCCCCCCAATTATGCAAGCTTCACATCTGATTTTGAACTACAAGATGTATAACAGCAGGCAGACACTACTGGATTTTCCTTCGGCTAGGTGAGCATGCGCTCCGAAGAGCATTGCTCCCAATAACACAGGCAACACCCACCAGGAACAGAAGTCACTGGATATAACAGTGGGCGGTTTAACAAGCCCTCAGCAGACCATAAAATCTGTCTCTGGCATCACACCGTTTGCGTCACTTGTGAGCGTCTGAGTGCCACTCGGACATCAAAGATACGGGATCAAGATATTCGCGTGGATTAGCTCATGAGCGAGAAGCAAGCGCAAGTACTGGGACCGCAGTCATCAAGGCACACGGCACGTTTGATTAGACGCAGAAAGCCTCGGGCCGCTCCAAGAGCGACGATTTTTTTTGACTAACTGGGACGAGAATGTGTTAAAAGCTCCTGCTGGAGCCAAATCAAGAACGACGGCGTTTTCCCATCCTGCTCTGGGCTTCCTCAAGTACCTAATTTATAACTTCATCAACTCTAAGATAACAATTTCCTGTAAACAGAGATGCCAATTTCATTTTTTCTTTTCCTTTTTTTTTTGGGGCCCTTTGAGACATGTTGCCCTGATCTCAGAAGACAGATCTTCTTCCCTAGATGTTCTTAAACCTGACTTCATTTTCAAGTGTTGCTGGCAACATCCATTTCACCCACATTCTTCTCCAACCCGAAGCTTTTAACTGAGCCAAACTTGTTTTGAACCGCGCAAATCCAGAAACTGTGAGGCCTTAACGATGCAGCCGCTGCTGCATTCATCTGGCACTGCCTGCAAATAAATCCCCACTGTAAGAGCAGGGACATATTTGGTCGCACGTTAATCATAAGAAGTGACACTCTCCTGTGAGTCTCAGCCAAAGCGCAGAGCTATCTGTGTGAGTCAGTGACTCTGAAACTAGGCGCAAATTTCCAGCCGACGCTATTAGCCCACGAGTCAGTTCACGAGAAAAATTTGGGTTTGACTCCGTCAACTGACTCTTTGACTCTGCACATGCAATCGAGTGCATGGCGGCAGGATGAGGCCGTTGTCTGTGGCCCGGGCGCGCGCTCTGCTACTCCGAGTCTGCGTCCGGGAGCAGCTGGGAGACCTTTGCGCGCCCAGAACGCACATTTGGATACGTGCCCGGTCTGACCCATCTGCCGCCTGACCCAGTAGAACACAAAATGCATATCATGCCGAGGTTCGGGAGAAAAAGGAGGCCACATATGTTACACATCAGCGTGATCAATTTGTACTTTATAACCTTCCGATACTGTAGAGTTGGCAGGCGTAATTCAAAACAGAATTTCGCGTGGGGTTCTAAGGGCCGGTTCTTGAACCGTTATGAAGGACAGATTTAAAAAAAGGCAATGACGCTTAAAGATTCGGGACGATAGCGCAGGTGTGCATTTGCTTCCTCTCCAGAAACATTATACTTAGCATAATCTGCGATTGTATTTTACTGCAACTGTTTTCCACTAAGGGAAAAACCTCAACTGAAAAAAAAGTGATGATGTCACTGCAACCCGCAACTCATCTGGCCTCATCAGCCAGATGTGGCCGGCTCATGCGAAGCCACGGGTGGTGACGCTCGCGCACGATATTTGCTTTTCGCTGGGTTTACATTGCGCGTTTCTCTTCTCTCAGCCATAATGTACTTCTGCGCATTCCCTATTTCATCTTCCGCGCTCATTTCTCACAAATTTGACACAATCATACAAAAAAAGAGAAAAAAAAGAAACCCCCTTTTTTCTCCCCCCGAAAAAAAAAAAAAAAAAACGGAGACCAAAAAGACGGATGGAATTTCAAAACTGCACAAGGACAACAATCAGCCACGAAACAGAGACGAGGAAAATGTATAATACGCTCCACATTCTCTCCCAGCTTTTATGAATCGCAGCCCTTGTGGTTAGCGCAGGGATGAATTTTCTTTGCAAGTAATGGGGGCACACAAACGTCGCGCACCCTTCAAATATTAAAACATTCTGTCTGCCAGTAGCTCAGAAAACTGTTGAACTGTTTGAACCATCTGCTTGATTGTCTGCCTTCTCTCTCTCTCTGTCATTCTCTCTCTGTCTCTCTCTGTCTCTCTCTCTATCTCCAAGTCTTTTTCTTCGCTCTGCTCCTTTTTTCCATCAGCAAAAGTTAAGCGTCACCTTGGGTCCAATACATCCTGGCTCGTGTGCGCAGGGTCACGAGTTTGAGGGACGGGAGGGTCAGATGCCGGTACTACTTTAAAAAAAAAAAAAATTGAAATAACTAGGATTAAAAAGAGAAAAGGGCAGGTTGGTAGGGAAAGATCTTTCGCAGAGTTTTTCTAGCTTTTGAATGAACGGGTGGGGGCGGGAGGGGGAAAACCCCCCCGCCCCATCCAGAGCGGTCTGTGATGGGCATGGGTGGGCACAAAGCGAACAAGACAGATGAGAAACAGCCAGAAGTTTCTCCCCCTGCCAGACTGCTTGTAAACAATGAATCATTACGAAGCCCACAGCCCAACAAAGCCTTGGTAGAATTCTCTGCCAGAGTCGGCACCGCTTGAGGGACGGTGTTTGGGACCAGCTGAGTAGGCAGTAATGACGGACACCTAAACAAACCCTCTCTTCCACCGCCCTCCCCCCTTCCGACTCCTCACCTGTGTGCATGCAAAATATCAGCACAAATGGTAAACTACCGCCAGCGGCGCGAATCCGAGCCAACCGTAAAAAAGTCAGAAGAAATGGATTTGTATAAGAGGGAGATACGAAGAGTTCGCGTCACGCGCGTCCTGCGGCTTTTATGTTAAAAGAAGAGGGGAAAAAAAAGGGAAAAGAGAGAAAGGAGCACTTTGTGGCCCGGTCAGCGAGCGTATCTCTTAAACAGCTGCGCATTCTGGGCCAAGACGAAGCACACGCTGATCATATTTTCCCCTAGCGCTGACTCTCTCCTCGGGCTTCCAGCTTTGACACCTGCTTATGCAATCTAGCGCGGTGAGGTAGCCGTGTGCCTCGGTTTGAGTGAGAAAGCCCGGTAATCAAGCAGAGATAATGACCCCCAAAAGTTGCGGGGCTCGGGCTTTGGCGTGCCAAACGACTGCGGTTTAGTCATTTAAAGGACCCGTGTGCGTGATTTGAGGAAATGAGATGTGATATTCAGATTTAGGTTTTTCTAAGTGTGTAATCACGTGAAGCTAAGAATTTTTTGTTTTTGCTAGCTTAAAAAAAAAACAACCTCCATGTCGCGCCACCATGTGTCTACAGTAGCCCCGTATGGACAAACCAAGCGCTGGGTCTTTGAGAGACTTTTACAAACGAAGGATCATATGAAACGGAGCCAGAATATGTATAGTCTAGCGAAGCCGCAAGGACAGAATCGAAAGGGGTGAATAAGACAGCCAATCATTTTCTTCCTTATTTATTTATTTGGGATGTAAAGTATGACGGCTATTCCTTTTTCCGACGCAGACAATGAAACCATCTTGGGAGTAGCTCCTGGTACCTGAAGGCAATGAAGGTTCTCTGATACACTGGGAAGGGGAGTGGGGCGTTCAGTCAATCTGCAATCTCGCCAGTAGAGGCCGCTGAATTGTTTGGCCTCTTGTTTGTTGTTTGATCGATTAACCAGCATATCCTCGTCGGCCTTGACGCGGATCTCTTTACACATAAAACATATGACAGCTATGGTAGCAGCTGTTTGGAGATTTTGTTTTGTTTTTTTTGATGGAAAGAAAGCGGAGGAGAGGATCATTACTGCCAATCACGACTGTAGGATTCATATGAAAATGTCAGGATTAGATTAAAGGATTTATCTTCTGGGGACTGTAAATATTTCAGCAAAAACCCTTCCTCGCGTAGAAGTACTTTTTTTTTTTTGCAACAGAAATTCCTCAACTAAAACAAAGCACTTTTTTTTTTTTCTTTTCTTTGTGCATTTGACATTTTCTTCTCTTGTTGTTGCTGTTGTTGTTCAGGCACCAAAAGAACTTAGCTCGGATGGGGGACTTGTTGCGGCTTTGCTCCAAGTAACTTCTTGGGTTTAGGTTTAGGAAAGATTCCTCTCATTGTTAAAACAAACCAACGTTGATTATTTGCAGGAATTGGGAGGTAAGCAGAAGTTTTCCAAAACAAGAGTAGTAATTCCTATTACTGCAATTGATTACTTGAAAATAGGTAGACTGACTGAAGCACGCCTACATCTGCTATGGAAAAAGATGCCATAGTCCCATATTTCTTTCGCTATTAAGATATTGCTGAATTTTTTTTTTTTTTTACTGTTCTGCTGTGTAAAACACTCAATAAAACCACCCGGCAGTGCGCTGAAAACCTTCAACTCTTGGAATACAAGGGATCATTTTCTCCTTCTCCAGAGGTTTTAAAAAGAACAAAACAAATTACCCGGTAATTCAACACCATTTAGGGTAATATATGTTCAAACAGAGAGCGCTCTCTGCGGCCAAATGGCTGGTCTTAAATGAGCACTAAAATAGAAAAGGCTCGGCGAAAGCGTTACGCTCTTTTTAGCTGCTCCACTCAACTCTTAATTGCCTTAATTACGATCCCAGCGCTAATAACTGTGGCTCTCGCTCCTGCATTCTTCACAGTGACGTCTGGGGCAATTTACTATTCCCAGGGTGCTTAGCTGACTAATATATATCTGTCAGCCGCACTGACTTTCCTTATCGGCATCTCTGCTCTCCCGGCGTGTCGGAGTTCTACATCACGCAGCATGATCTGCCTGCCAGAGCCCGTCAGTGCGGGAGCGTGCGCGGTTCCCATTTTTCCTCGTGGCTGCTCTGCGGTAAGTCATCTCTGACCTGCAGGCAAACATTTTGCAGGCTGTTCTACTTAGCAAGCATTCCACATCCAGACATCAAAGGCCGGCTATTGTTCCCCGCGCCGGCGCTCAGCTCACGTTTGCCCTTTGAGCTCACGGCTACCTGTGCTAAACCCAGTAAGTCCAACTAACGCATGGATCGTTCCCTCCGACCCTCGGGTACCGCCCCCTGAAGCACGTTCCCTCCTGCCATAAGCCAAATATATCCAAAGCTGCTCCAAGTCACTGTCGAAAAAAATGTTGTTAAAGTTTGGGTTGAAACAAACGCTTCGGATATGGCCTGGTCGCGATTGTGATGGCCACTAGAGGACGTCTGCCATTGCATTGATGACCAATCCGGTGGACCTTCCCGGATCACCACTTCATTGGCGCCACTAACCACACACATAAGCCACCAAGCAGTTCCATTGGGTTCAGCGCCGTACCCATTTTTGGCGTTTCCATTGACAAAAGCTGTAGATGGTACCAAAGAAATCGTACCCTCCGGGCTTTGGCAACCCCTCTGTTGGGGTGCCTAGCACACGAATCCCGTACCTAAATGGCGGAGCTAGACACACTGCAGTCGCTGATTGGCCACACAGATTGACACGTCGCGGTGGCAATCAGTCACGAACGCAAACGCGCCATGTTTAACTATATCATCGATTTCATGAGTGGAGATGCCAGACTTTTCATTTTTCTGTGGTAAAATGGCAGAGAGGGGAGATGCAGCGGGAGCTGGAAGGAGCCACAAGGAACCAGAAGGTTCTCCAGCTGGTCCCTGCGGAGGGCTTCCAGCAAACGGCCGAGCAGTGGAGGACCAAAAGCTAAAAGCGCCGCAGTTATTATCGTCGTATCAAAGAATACAAAAACCGGAGAAAGACGTGGAGGTGGTTCGACATGATGACCATCTGGAATAATGTACCGGTCTGCGGCGAAAACCCAGACTAGAACCAGGGTCACGTGTAACGTACCGGGCCGGACTTAAATGAACTCGCTTGGTGGAAACGGGTCCAATCATGCAGCCAGTGGCGAGAGAAAAAACACTGACCGAAACAATGTACAAGTAGCCTTTCCACAGATTTGGCCCACTTCTTTTGCCAAGGACACAAAGCCAATATTGTTTTCTGGCCAGTGAAACGCAGCTTTTTATTGTACGCACAAGTTTATTTAAAGACACATTAAATGTGTGTCTTTAAAATGTGGCTGACTTGAAGTACTAAAGACACCCGAAATCGTGCGTTTTCCCAAAGAGGCCCGACCTCCATTTAGAGTATGATTCACAATATGCTTCAAATTAAATCCATACTGCTTCGCGTTACTGGAAGGCGGCTCTGTCTCTCATGATGGCGACATCTTTAAAGAGAACCTTCATCAGTCATGCCAGGGTTCAACTGCATTTTATAACACATATAGAAGTTCTTAAGGTTGGCTACGATCTCATCCTGGTCAGCCATTCCTGAACGGAAGTTTAACGGCCTCTCTTGCTGAGAGTTTGGTGACGAGACTCTCGTATTTGTGCGTTATGCGTCAGCGCTGGAGTCCAGCTTAGCTCCAACATCGACGAGGAACACAAAATAAGAAGAACGTAAAAACGATCGGCGGTTCATCAGAGTTTTGAGGTCTAAAAATTCCTCCCACCGAAACAAATTTGAGGGTGCCATTGGTCTAACTCTGTGAAAAAGCAAAATTTTAATTTTCCTACAGTTTCTTCCACCTCACTTCCCACCACCGCCGTCAAAGGAGACAGATAAAGATGGCCGCCTCACCTCAAAGACTTCCTCGTCGAGGATTCTGGTGCCGAAGACGGTGATGCCTTCCGTGTTGATGACGGCCTGGTCGCTTCTGCCCAGCGGCTTGGTCAGCCTCTTCTTGCAGTCCACGATGATGGTGACGGTCTTCTTCTCCACGCTGATGGCCACACGGTGCCACCTAGAGGCGCACGCAAGGGGTCAGAGGTCACGAAGGGAGTCACTCCGGGCTCCGGGCGGCTGCCACAGCCGGCGTCGCGGGACAGCCTACAAAAGCGTGTTTGCTCTCCGTCTGGCGCGGTTAGACGTCTGATCCCAATCTCATATTCCTACCTTAATACGGCGAGCGGCAGACTGACCGAGCTTTTATGGGAAACCACAAATGGAATCATTTCAAGGCGTCTCCGTTGACGGCAACTTTTTTTTTTTTTTTTTTTTTTATCAATGAATCAACATCAGCGCCCAGCTATGCGATTTATGAAGCTCCTGCCCCGCTCCTTCACATCAGTATACCCCTGCTGTAAATAGTCTGGAAAATAAAAGGCTGTCATCAAACTGTGGCCAGCAATTTATTTGCCATTACTGTCTGACTCTTTCCATATGTTATTAATGACCGCGCAAACATACGGTGATAGTAAATCCTCGGGGCTACGGCGCGTGTCAGTTTGCCAAAGTGGGAGCGCCGAGCGCGGTCTCGGGGAGGTGCGCGAAACAGAAGGGCGTCTGTTGGGTTTCAAATTTCAACTGAAAGGGGTTTCTGAAACTCAGAAACCGGCTTATGCCGCAAAAACGAGAACCAGTCTGTCACTTACTTGCCGTCAGCGAGGTTGATGGAGCGGAACAGGGGGTACTCCTCAGGGGCGGGCTTGCCATGCTGGTCCTCGTACAGGAAGACGGGGGCACGGCCCACCTCCACGCCCAGCTGCTGGATGCCCTGCTGGTTGTACACAGACAGCAGGAAGGACTGGAGGCCAGCCTTGGGCTTGATGGTGAACAGGATGGAGAAATCTTCCGGGAAAACTCCCCCTGAGGGTGGGGAGCAGGGGACAGCAGGCGCTCAGGCACGTTATCAACCGCCGGGCGGCGAGAAGATACAAGTAAATGGATATGTTCTTCACAGTGAAATTACATTAAATGACTCGTCTGGGGATGTTGGGTGAAGAGTTGTCGTTATCTTTGACTCTGGGTTGTTGCTTTTGACACAAAACCACTATATGCTAACTACAAAGCTACCACTATTAGCCACTTAGCTAAGTCTCCCAGCATAATCCAGCTACAACGGGTGGTGATAATTGATTGTGAACTGACAGCAGCATGATATCGAGGGATCTTTAGGGCGCCAGCGGGTCAACAATGCCGGGCTAGCTGCTTGAGGCTGCCGAGCAGTGTCTGCATATACAGCCGAACAGTCGAAACTGAGCTAAACCTCGTGATTCTGCGTTTGTCTTAAAGAGATTTCGAAGCTTTTCCCTCCTTTAAAGGGAAAACCCTTTCACTGGATGTTGAGCACTGCCTGCATGAAACAGTGGGAGCTTGTCATGCTGTAACGCTGACTTGTCCTCCTCCCATTAATCTGCCCGGTGATGTATTACTGTGGTTAAAGGGCGCTTGTATTGTAATGACTAAATTGAATAATGGCAACTTTACTGACTCTTACTCCACTGACACTGAACCAAGACGTCTAGACAAGTGGACTTTAGAACTGTTGATTCAGGAGGCTGAAAGAGGGCTTGGCATGCGCTGAAAAGACTCGGAGGCAACGGTGCGGCCAAATTAATATTAGCGGGGCCCGAAAACGCGGCAGCCGAAACAAAGAATCATGTTTTTAGAATTGTAAAACGGTCACGAATGGCGACCGAACGCAGGCCCGGACTTTCTGACACCTCGGTTCTGGCACCTCCGAAGTTTTGCCTCTTCAGCTTATTAATATTTAAACAGTTTCCACTGCTGTGGGCATCGTCGGGTGCGGTCCAGCCAAAAAATGACAGAAAGCTGCCCTCTCAAGCCTCATCATAATTTGCAGGATTCTAACACTTTGAGGCCCGCTGACATAGAGTCAGACACCCGCATTAGGTAGGCAGCACCCACTTTTTATACAGTTTCCGACCATTTTTGAGCTGAGTCAGGTCACTACAGTCCTGCAGATGTCAACTCCTTTGCTGAATATGCCAACAGAACTGAATCCATAGAGAAAGTTTTAGCCTGGCGACACTGGGAGATGAAGAAAAAAAAAAACAGGCCAATGTGCGTCCGCCTTTATCTATTTTCTCGTCTGTAGTTCATCATCGAGAAGTCAATGGGGGGGTGGAAACGCGAGCTCAAACGAAAGACACAAACCACATGTGTCCGCAAACCCTGGACATGAAATAAATACGGCTTCACTTTCATTGTTGTTAATTTCTCTCGCAAAACAGCGGCGCAACAAAGTGACTCAGGCGTTGCGCATTCGTAACTGCAAAGAAAAAAAAAAAAACCCTGCTCGATTTCCCGTCGATCGGCCAAGCTCAGCACGCTCCGGGCTGCCAGCAATCAAAAGTAAGGAGGGGCACTTTATTGACATGATCCAAATTTCAAAGAAAATATTCATCCGCTCAGATGAAGCAATAAATTGTGGACTTCCCCAAACATCAACTATTAAAAATCTGGCGCTGCTCCTCTTACTTGGGTCTTATGTTTACATGACTATTCATACGCCATGTGCTGAGTGACTCCCATCGCCCTCGGGCTGTTGAGTCC
Organism: Dactylopterus volitans; assembly: GCA_901007715.1. Lineage (NCBI taxonomy): Eukaryota > Metazoa > Chordata > Actinopteri > Syngnathiformes > Dactylopteridae > Dactylopterus > Dactylopterus volitans. The sequence goes on from CAAKHG010051978.1 coordinate 22,701, forward strand.
GACTGCAGCGCCGCAGCATTTATGGACATCTGGGAAACGATTTGCTCGACATCTGCGCCGCATTTTGACGAATGCGGATGGTGGCGGGTCTCATATTTGTTGTAAACAATTATGCAACAAAATAAATAAACAGCCGCAATTGAAAACTGTTGCGGCAGCTTTGCAGTAAATAAATAAGAAAAATAATACCTTTCGGTGTGTTCCGGGAGAAGCAGGGTTTGTAACAGAGGGCTTTGTTGCATTTTTATTATTATTATTATTGTTATTATTGTTGCATGATTTTTGCGGTAAATAAATAACGACAGTGAAAAATGATTGCATAGTAATCGCGACGAATAAACACAGCGGAACCATTCAGTGTGTCTCAGCAGGCAGACATCGCTGGTTAGAGGATTCATTGTAGCCATTTACTTCACGCATCATTTTCGTCACTGACGTCACTGTCAGTCAAAAAAATGTATTATTTGTTTGCGGGGGCATCGTTTTTTTTTGTTTTTTTTAAGTTTCTATACAGTATCTTCTCCACTTGAATCCGCAGAACCGCCGGGTGTGTTCCGGACATGCGTGGGCGGGGGCTTACCTGGGAAGAGCTGTCTTGTTGGCGCGCTGATCTGGGCCTGCTTCTTCACTCGGTAAGCGATGTCGGGCTTGGATCCCCGCCGCATCGGGCAGAAGCCCGTTGTTTTCTGTACTCCCTCGGGAGAGCTCTTGAAGTCTAGAACCTTCAGCACATCTACTGGCTCAGCTGCGGAGGGAGAGGGTAGAATTTGCCGAGGTTACACGCCGATTTCTTGGGTAGCAAAAAAAAAATAAAAAATACGCCCGTTGTAATAAGCTTGGAGCGTTTTTGCCCAAAGTTTTCCTTAAATATAGAATCTGTTTGGGTGGCACACCAAAATGGCTTTGGTCCCGACCCGAGATGTTATTCAAGCATCTGGTTTTTTTTTTTTTTGGACTTCTTCAGCAGCGCCGGTGGCATGGTTCCAGCCACTGCGATGTCAGCTACTCAGTCAGTCGGTCAACCAATTAAGTCCAGACCGACACATATCAGCGGGGACTGGCGGGGCTGCCGCTCAGTTCCGCGCAGACATTCTCGATTGCCAGACGTTAAACCACAATGACGGTGGTCGTCCGCTTAATGTTGCCCCACTATAAGTTTAACATTTGCGGGCTTGCCATAAAATTTAGTACCAGAGTCCCCTTCAGGCTAAACTGAGTTAACTTCTCCTCGTGCACCATTTGAGCAAATGTGCCCATTACTGAACATCTAATGGCATTGAAATCATCCTCAGCGCAAAATGGAGATGTTCTGGGGGACGACTCCAAACTTTGAGTTAAAATTTCTAACAGCCGTTGGAATGGAACCCTGCGGGAAGAGGTGTTACTTCCGCGGCGGCTGGTCTCATCACAGTTAGACTGCCTGTGATGGCCATTATTATTTTATTCATAGCGGCAAATTATAATTCCAGCCTGCTGAGATCTAAAATGAAAGAAAGCTCATTTTGAGACAGAAGATAGTTGGAGGCCTTCCGGGGAACTGATCCGACTGGTTCACAGAGCCAAACGCGAGCCAAAGCTCGAGCTACTTAGCCGTTTGCGTTTGCATCATCTTTTTCGATCATCTTTGAATGTTACTTAGCAAATTTTAACATGCTAAGCAACCAAACCGAGATGGTGAACATGGTAAACGTTAACGCAAAACACCAGAGCTTTACAATTGTCATGGCGGGCGCGTTGTTAGCATGCTAATATTAGCATATCGAAGCGAAGAACAGCTCAAACCCCGGCGCAGCCTGACACAACCACCACGGGCAACTCAAAGTGTTGAATGCCTGGAAAGAAAAACCCTGAGATTGTGTATCAATGCGTCGCCTCTCGTGAACATTTTTGACACGTTTTGCCAGCCGAACAGAAAATCGAGATAAACTCAACCAAAAATGCTTAACACCGAGGTTAAATATGGCAGTGCACAGATACAACGCACAAGGATGCATGTCTCCGTGTGATTAAAGAGCCAAATACTTTATTGCGATGTCTTATTATTGTAGAGCACGTTGTAAAAGCCCGTGTGACACTACACTCTTAAGCTTATGTCAACAGAAAATCCAGTAGTGCATGGCCTTATAATGGTAAGTCAACATTTACACCCCCCCCCCTCCCCCCCCACACACACACACACACACCACCCCCCCCCCACCACC
>CAAKHG010051995.1:0-21020 GCA_901007715.1 Dactylopterus volitans
AAAACAAGGCTCTTCAAAAGAACAAAGGGGGTTCTGAGATGGGATCAGACCCTGTAACGCAGTCCTGGCCTGGGGTACATTTGATCCTGAAAAAAACTGGATTGTTCTGGTCCCAGCAGAACGGTGGACAATATTTCAACGTGGCATTTTGTTGCATCACTCCTGACCGAGCGGGGGTTATGATGTCGTTAAGAAAACCAATAAACTGCACACAAAATATGATAAAAAAAAAAAGATCTGCATCCTACATGTTTTGCAGTTGTTTCACCATTATAATGGTAAGTCAGATGAAATAGACATGAGGCTCCTGACCGATCCGGTCTGGAGTCCGCCGTCCCTGCACATACGTGCCACACGGGCGGTCCCGGGCCGTTTCTGAGGATGATGTCATCGTCGGCCACCAGCTGGATGCTGCCGCTCTCTGTTTATGGTCCCGCTGCCGCCCAGGAGGCGCGCGCACGTGCACACGAGCGGAGTCAGTGATTCCAACAGTATCGGGCAGGTTCGCCAAGAGTATGAACCAAGAGTATGAACCAAGAGTATGAACCAAGAGTATGAACCAAGAGTATGAACCAAGAGTATGAACCAAGAGTGTGAACCAAGAGTATGAACCAAGAGTATGAACCAAGAGTATGAACCAAGAGTATGAACCAAGAGTATGAACCAAGAGTGTGAACCAAGAGTATGAACCAAGAGTGTGAACCCTGCCCGGGCCGATGCAATCAGTCTTTGGCCGACCGCAGTGACACAAACCGACTGATCAGCTGACAAGTGCAAGATACAGTTTTCATTACATCACTCAAAGTAGATTTGTCCACTGTTAAATTGTCACGAACAACACGTCTGCTACTGCATACGGGTCCTCCACTACTGCATGCGGTCCTCTACTACTGCATACGGGGCCTCTACGACTGCATACAGTTCCTGTACTACTGCATACGGGTCCTCTGCTACTGCATACGGTCCTCTACTACTGCATACGGGTCGTCTACTACTGCATACAGGTCCTCTACTACTGCATACGGGTCCTCTACTACTGCATACGGGTCCTCTACTACTGCATACAGTCCCCTACTACTGCATATGGTCCTCTACTACTGCATATGATCCTCTACTACTGCATATGATCCTCAACTACTGCATATGGTCCTCTACTACTGCTAACAGGTCGTCTACTTCTGCATACGGGTCCTCTACTACTGCATATGGTCCTCTACTACTGCATATGGTCCTCTACTACTGCATACGGTCCTCTACTACTGCATACGGGGCCTCTACTACTGCATACAGTTCCTGTACTACTGCATACGGGTCCTCTACTACTGCATACAGTCCCCTACTACTGCATATGGTCCTCTACTACTGCATATGATCCTCAACTACTGCATATGGTCCTCTACTACTGCATATGATCCTCAACTACTGCATATGGTCCTCTACTACTGCATATGATCCTCAACTACTGCATATGGTCCTCTACTTCTGCATACGGGTCCTCTACTACTGCATATGGTCCTCTACTACTGCATATAGTCCCCTACTACTGCATACAGGTCCTCTACTACTGCATTTGGTCCTCAACTACTGCATACGGTCTTCTGCTACATAGTGGTGGTGCCGCTGGGTCATGTGATCTTTATTCTGGAAAAGTTTCACCAAGCAGCAGCGCGTTTTGCCGGGTGACTGCCGCTCCGGTATCATCCCAGCTGCCGTCACCCGGCCGCTCACCTGTGTTTGCTTTGGCCTCAGGCATCGACGTGGGTCCTGCAGGGGACCGCCGGGAACACCGACCGTCTGTCTGCGCAAATATTGATTGTCGTCATCAGCGCCGGCGAGCGGGGTCAGCGGCCCGCCGCCTCGCCCCGGCGAACCCGGCGGGCCGCGTGCTGTCGCGGTGTTGCAACGCATGCGTGTTTACTCCGCTGGCGGAGAGTGACAAAGTGCTCCACTCATGCTCGGCTTGGAAGTGGGAACCCACGGGGCGTCTTATGCTACCTTCGCTTCCAGTCCTCTGACCTGCGCCGTCAAATAAAATCCATTTGTCTGTAGGCATTTTGGCTCAGGTGACCTTTGGGCTCTGCAAAAACTGGTCCGCAAGCGCCTTCATTGGTATTATTTGTCGCTTATGGATCCATCGTTTCCTGGAGTACCTTCAAATTCTTCAAAGACCAGAAACCCAAGTCTTGATGGTGTCATGTGCAATAGAATATTTCCACACGACCTTCCTCAGCCTAACATCTCCAAATGTGTCATATCCATGAACATCCGTATAACCGTATCGCAAAAAAGAATGAATGCTCGCGATATGACAGCTTTTATGTCAGGTGGATTTGAGCAGGACCACCTAGACGGCAACGGTTCCATCTGCATATTTGCCGAGTGAAACGTCACGCGAAACATCATCGATATAGCAGCATATTCATATTAAAGGTGTAAAGGTTAGCTTAAATTGACGAAAAGAATCGACACTCCAGCTATTAAACGTTTTTGTTTTAAGCGCTGACCAGGATTAAATTAAAATGCAATATGAAAGCAGCTACGAGGGACTAATCTTTTTTTTTTGGTTGTCTTCTTTTTATGGGACAATGACTTACAGTAAAGTAACCATGGCAGCAAGAACTGTACGAAAAAAAATTGTTCAAAAAATAATGATCAGGCTTTCATGTCTGCAGCCATTTTACTTTTGTCACACTTTCACCCGGTTATGTAACTCGGCTTCCTGTTGAAGCCGTCGACATGAACCTTTTTTTAGGATCCAGAACGAGCGCTTCTTAAGGACCCCGACCTGCCTCGTCTTACTCGGGTACGTGTAACCGATACCCTCCCCGCTAACCGCCGGCATCCTCGCCCTCACTGATGTGGCTTTGACAGCGGAAACGTTTGCAGAGGAGAATTTTTTTTGCACAGTCGCTGCTTGAAAAGAAGCAGGTCTGACACGGTTCCCGTCCTGAAGCCCCCAAAGTTTCCTCCAGCTTCCTCTCCGGGTGCTTCGCGTCTTCAGAGAGAAATAACCCAGCTAAAGATGGAAGCAGAAGTACGGCACAACAGTAAAACAGCAGTGAAATGGGCGATTAAGAATGACAAGGACCGTTCCAGTGACGGTGCTAAGCTAGGCGAGGCTCGCTTAGCACCGAAGAACGGCAAGACGGGGCGCTACAGTCTCCCTAAAACAAAAGAACCCAAATAATTCATAAAACTCAATCTCACAGATGCCAAAAACAGTCTGCACATGAACTCCGTTAGACTCGCGGATGAATAGTGACCTAATATAGCTGCTGAAGGTTAATTATCACGTGTCCAGCTGTTGATCTTATGTTTTTGTCTCCAAAAAAAGAAAAAAAAAGGTACCTTTGCCCAAAAGGTGGCAGAAACCAGCCGATTGTGCCACAACATAACCCCCCCCCCCCCCCGGCTTCTATTTGCCGTGACGTTACATCATCAGCTTTCCCAATAAAAAAATCAACTTCTTTTTTTTTTCCGGCCGTTTGGGACAGTCAAAGCGACTCGTCATGTATGACAGCGGGATCTCGGAGGGACGTTCCCATGTAAACTATGGCGGACGTTTTGATGACAGTTCTTGTAAATTGTACGTTAAACCTTCGAGCGTGTGTGAGGCCGATCGCAAGATTCACATTTACGCTTTTGCCGTTTGTACTGCAGTTTGTCGACAGACCATGACACTGCGATAAAAGTAGAAATGTATAAAGTATACCTACTGTGTATTTTAAAACGCGAGTGGAATACTGTAATATTGTGTGAAGCATATTACCGTGCCGATTGTTTGATTTACATACCTGCTCTGTCGAGGAGAAGCCTTGAGGACGCGGTTGTTCTCCCAACATCTGGCTGCAACCTTCAACCAGCCTCGGCCACCGTGAGCCCACGATGGAGAACCCGGAACCCTACGAGTGCGGCGCCGATCTCGCGAGGAACGCGTGGACGTCCTCGGCCAACTCCTCTTCCTCTTCTTCTTCTATCTGGTTGTTGACCCGCTCAGTTCCTTCCATTGTAGCACTGTTCTGTGTGTGTGTGTGTGTGTGTGTGTGTGTGTGTGTGTGTGTGTGTGTGTCATAATGGTTCACGAGATGCAGCTTTGAGCTATTTCAGAAAACAGGTTGATCATGCTTGACATATTAGGACAACTTGTGCAGCCATTTTTAAAGACGAATGCGATGAACTCGTGGCTAAATGCTGAGCGGGTGGGGGGGCGGGACTATTCACCAGAGACCCATTATGCTGATCAACATGACATGATCAATTGATAATGTTGGAAACAGCACGGACGCACCAAAGCATCCGCTGCTTATTCAAAGAAATGAGGAACTGCTTTTATTTACATGTGCACAAGTGACACGACGACGGAGGCTGAACAACAAGTTTAGATAGATGAGATGAGCTCATTGAGCTCTGGTGCAGATGGCACACACACACACACTCTCACACACACACACACACAGCTGGCACCGCGCGTCCAAATTTCACCCCACGCGGTCGCCAGTGTCGCCACGTTGTGTAATTGCCGCGTCGTCTGTTTGATGCCGGCCGGGTTACATAAGAGGCTCCCGGGCTGCTGCTGGTCCGCCTGACCTGCCCCACGTTTGGCTGCCCACCCTGGCTGATGGTTCACAGGCCCGCCGTGAAGCAGGCAGCAGCGCTGGAGACTCGGGATTCGGGTTTACCCAAAGCAACATACAGATATATATATATACATGCTGTATTTACAGTGTGTGATTAGCCTGTGGGGAGGGGGGAGGGTGGAAATCCCCCCGGCCCCCGCTTCTGGTTTACACGTCCTACCCTCTGCTTATTTTTATTTTTATCCTCGGTGCGGATAAAATGTCCCCCCCCCCACCCGAAGTACTTTCATCATTACATTGTAATCGCGGTGGTGCGGCGGTTAGCACTGTTGCCTCATAGCAAGAAGGTGGCAGGTTGGATTCCCGGCCTGGGATCTTTCTATGTGGAGTTTGCATGCTCTCCCCGTGTCTGCGTGGGTTCTCTCCGGGTACTCCGGCTTCCTCGTTCTCTCCGGGTACTCCGGCTTCCTCGTTCTCTCCGGGTACTCCGGCTTCCTCCCCGTGTCTGCGTGGGTTCTCTCCGGGTACTCCGGCTTCCTCCCACCTTCCAAAAGCATGCTGAGGTTAATTGGCTCCTCTAAATTGCCCGTAGGTGTGTGAGTGGTTGTCTCTCCTTCACGTGGCCCTGCTCGCCCCTCGCCAGCTGGGATCGGCTCCGGCACGACCGCCACCCGGATCCGGAATAAGCCGAAGACGATGAGATGAGATGAGATCTCAGTTACAGTCTAATTTGTTCACCGGCAATAACGCTGCCAACGCGGTGCAGTCACAATGTTTGAATTCAACATCTACGGGATGATTCGCTGCTTTCAATGACCCCATGGAGACGCGAGCGTCCGTGTCCCGAGAGCCAGAACAAAGCCGAGACTGCGGAGCGCTGAACGGAACCCTCGCGCATGTTGATCCAATCTGACGCGCAGCGCATTCATCAAGATGAGAGCCGAGAGACGGAGGACGCTGGTTAGTTTCAGTCTTCCAATCACATCCACTGACACACACACACACACACACGCACACACACACGCACACACACACTCGCTCCAGAACCACATGGCTGTGTAATGGCCCACAGCTGTGATCTCGGGCTCTTCGATGGCTGCCTGAAGGAGCTGCTGAATCCTCACAGAACCACGACCCAAATAAAAAAATAATGATAATAAAATGCTGCTGAGAACAATAATGAGTTGATAAGGGAATTTTCCAGGAGATAAACTTGCACACGTGTCCAGTGAGCCATGAAAACTGCAAATAGCATTTGGATGCTGAGGAGTGTGGGAACAAATCTAAAGGTTCCATCCTGGAATGAAGACAGAAAAATAGCGAAAAGTTGCTGATGTTTGCGAGCGAAAGTACTAATCTTGGGTTCAAAGAGCTCCGGGGAGGTGGGTCGAGAAGTGGGTCGCTCCAGCTCTGCGACACATACAGTGCACACAAAGATTCTTTGTGAGCCACAAATGTAAAGAAACGAAGTAGAAAATGCAATCTTCTGCAGAGGACGCGCGTGAATGCGGAGAGCTGAGCGGAAGCCACGATGAAAGGAAGCTTAGTGTAAAAAAGTTCAACAGTTGTTCAAAGATGAAGAGCAGTGAAAGCGTCCTTCAGAAGCTGAACACTGCGATCGCTGCGTGGCCTCCCGGCGCCGTTGTGAGCTGTGAATCAGTTGTCCTGCAGGAATCGATAAACACGTGTATTTTACAAGGTCCACAACTTTACGTAACTGTTATTTACGTTTATCAATATGAAGCGAATGTTTCCTGGTTTCCACAGTTTGTTTTCCGGCTGCTGGCAGGAGCCGGCAGTAGCTAGCAGTAGCTCGCTGTGGCATGCAGTAACTAGCAGTAGCTGGCTGTAGCTGATAGTAGCTGTTTTTTACTTGGCAGTAGCGGACTGTAACTGGCAGTAACTAGCAGTAGCTGGCTGTAGCTGATAGTAGCTCTTAGTACTTGGCAGTAGCTGGTTTTAACTGGCAGTAGCTAGCAGTAGCTGGCTATAGCTGGTAGTAGCTGTTGGCAATATCTGGCAGTAGCCGGCAGTAGTTTGCAGTAGTTGGCAGTAGCTGGCAGTAGCTAGCAGTACCTTGAATCAGCTGGCTGTAGCTGGCTATAGATGTTTGCACTTGGTAGTAGCCTGCACTATTTTTGCAGTAGTTTGCAGTAACTGGCAGTAGCTAACAGTAGCTTGCAGTGGCTGGCTGTAGCTGTTAGTACTTGGCAGTAGCTGGTGGTAGCTGGCAATAGCTGGCTGTGGCATGCAGCAGATAGCAGTAGCTGGCTGTAGCTGATAGTAGCTGTAAGTACTTGGCAGTAGCTAGCAGTAGCTTGCTGTATGTGTTATTACTGGGCAGTAGCCTTCAGTAGCTGGCCGTAACTGGCAGTAGCTAGCAGTAGCTGGCTATAGCTGGTAGTAGCTGTTGGCAGTCGCTAACAATAACTTGCTGTGGCTTGCAGTAGTTTGCAGTACTTGGCAGCAGTTGGCAGGAGCTAGCAGTACCTTGAATTAGCTGGCTGTACCTGGCTACAGATGTTCGTACTTGGCAATAGCTGGCAGTAGCTAACAGTAGCTTGTAGTGGCTGGCTGTAGCTCTTAGTACTTGGCAATAGCTGGTTGTAGCTGGCAATAGTAGTTGGCAGTAGCTGGTGGTAGCCGGCAGTAGCTAGCATCAGCGTTAGCGCTGCATTCAGGAGCCAGCGGTAAACTGAGCTTTCCTTCCACCTGCTTGGTGGCACGCAGAAGCGCACAGAGACGGCAACACTTATATCACCCTAAATATAGACGCTGTCATCATTGTGTGGTCGTGACACCGAGTATCCTACATGTACATGTACGCCGCAACATTCGCAGCATTATTATAGGCTACAGCAAAAACCTGCCACTTTAAGGTCAGTCGAACTTTTAACTACCAAGCTAAAATTCTGATTTTACAACGACAATGTCGCTTTTACGTAAGATTCAAAGACCACGACTGGGCTGTGGGTGCAGGCGAGGACGATAGCGCAAATAACAGTACAAATAATACGTATGAAAAGCTAACAGTGCTAACCGTAGTTGAGTACACATACAGAAACCTGCTATGTTGTTTTATAAGCTTAGCATCTACCCTTCCGGCTTCCAGCTGTGGACCACCGTTCATTGATATATGTGGGCTGGGTGGAGGTGGCAGGACCAACTCTGCCGCGCCGCATGTCCTGATACGGATTTTCACAACACTGACTACTTTCTTCTCCCAGAGCTCCATAAATCCGCATCCCGCCGTCGGGAGGCCTCTGCTCCTCTGAAGTTCTGCGGCGTCGCGCGTTATGTGTGTTCAAAGTGCACGCTCCATTGTCTCCGCTTCCCCTCCGACAGGAAATGTGCTTCCCTGTGGAGGGCGAGTGCGTTTGCGGTGCCTCCGTTTGCCCGGCGCGCCGATCGATCAGAGGGAAACGCCGAGACCCCGAGATAAACAGTCCCGCTTTGACACGCGGAGCGGAGCACTCGCAGCCCCGCGCGGCGCCCGTCATTATGCCCGCCGTATAAATGATCGATTCAGGAGATCCTTCAGGGCCCCTGACACATCCTGCCGTCCCTGAAACCGATTAATCCGCCCCGATGCTCGGCTCAGACATGAAACACTGCTGCCCAATCATCAGCCGGCAACCTTGAGCCCGTCTGAACGCCATTAAGCCCCCCCACCCCCACTCCTACCCCCGCACCCGCAACACCGGCAGCAGACTGCATGGTGTGATCGGAGCACCGTGATATAGGGCACTGTCTTTCAAAGCGGGGGGAAGGGGAGCGCTAGAGGGGGGGGCGCTAGAGGGGCCAAGTTGGAGGGAAGATGAGGGAAAACACCAAAAAAATAGATGATAGTAATTGTTACACAGCGCGGCTCTGCTGCTTACATGGCTAGCTTGCTAGCATGCGGCTACCTAGAGGTACAAAAAAGGACAAGTTTATGGAAAACAGCCAATAAAGAGACCATCAGTCCTCTGCCTCGCAGCCCTCCCCAATGAGTGTTTGGAACCGTCTAAACTTGAGTGTCACTCGACTACTTTCACTCAGCAAGCCACCGTCCCGAGTGGGCCCCGAAGGCGTCGTTTTCAGCCTTTTGCCACATGGCTCGTGCGAATAAACCACACGCACTTGGAGAGGATTTGATTCTACCAGCGACTGAAGGCCGCATCAGAGAGGACGCTGCCAAAGAACATCGACGCTGCACCTCTCTCCCGTAACTCCCAAGAGTTCGGCGGATCGGTGGCTCAGAGCGCGTCTGCCCAACTCCCGCAGCAGGTGAGAACCGGTAGGTACTCCAAACTCAGGCAGGACAAGAGCTCGCGTTCATCCAGCAGTGCCCAGCTGGCTGGACCCAGAAGCCACTTGAGGAGCTGATGGAGATGACACACCGAAATGTGGGGCTCCTTTCCTCTCTGACGTTTAGGGTTAGGAAGGAATGTCCTACCCTTGGCTGGGGGATGGCAATGAAACGCCTCCTCTCTTTTACGATGAAAACAAAACGTAGAGGTTGTCCACACGCGTACGATGACACACACACACACATACAGACACGGCTGAGTGAGATTTGTTCTCTTCTCCTGCTCTTATCATTCTGTTGCAGCTTGATGAAAAGTTTCTTTGTTGTATGTGAATGAGCTCTGGAGCAAATTTTAGTGAACAATGTTCAATGTGCTGAATTAAGCACCAATTAGCATTAGAAACTACATTCAGGAGTTGTTATTTTTGTGTTAGCCTTTGCATCGTCAGTGGGTTTCTAAAAGGGGTCCCCTGCCTGCAGCTGATGCAGTTTGGAGGCCTTGGAAACGCTGGGGAACCCGGTGTATGGAGCACAGTGATTGGACAGTGGGCTTACGTAAACAGTGACATTTCCTGAACACCATGGGTTAATCACCAGCCTTCCATTTCCTTTTTTGATTTGTAATTAAGAAAGCAGCACACAAACAGATTACACTGAATCATAACAGCATTTACTTCCACACGGAGCAGGTGCAGGTCCGAGGGGGTCCAATGCAAGCGGCCGAAAAAGTCAAAGGTAAATCCCTGGAGTTGAAGGGAACCAAATGGATGGAGGCACCAAATGATACAAGTCTCTGAATCCAGACCCGACGAGGGGAAACAACAGGCACAGTAGGCGTCAGTGGTGACGGGTCTAAAAGCCCATCACTGAAACATGCCCTTATTAATACCTCTGTGTAGATCCTCAAGCATCCAGGTCATGGTGATCAGCTTAGCGAGCTGTGTCTTGGAGGGTTGCTTGGTCAACAGAGTGCTCCAGACCTAGCAACAAAACAACTGGTTCGTCTCCAGGACAAAACACCTAAACACAAGCTCCGCAGACACATGGCACGATGCGGGAGAGCCACCTCATCTGGGTCAAGACTCGGCAGTGCATCTGGATTTAGGGAGGACAGAAGTGCTTATGAACAACCCTCTCTAAACAGAGGAGGGCGACTCCTTTGTTTACCCATGTAAGACCCCTCCCCAGACAGCTCAGCACCCATTCTCACCTTGACTTATGTGACCCTAAAGACTCCCATGAGCCCGGGTGGGTCAACGGCTTAAGGAATCAACCAGGAGAGGTTAAGTACCTGGGACTCCCTGCCAACTGCAGACGCCTTTTGGATGAGAGGTGAAACAACCAGGATAAGTTCAGTTGTCTCCTGCCTCAACTCTAAGAAGTTATTGATATCAGTTCTTTTTTTTTTAATTCCCTGCAGGACAGGATGATGCAAAGAGACAAAATGGAACTCGAATGTGCAGGAATGAATGTTAAGAATGTTTGTGGGTGCGGGCGGGACTGGACTCATCGTGGGAACGAGGGGGAGTGGAGGATAATGGTCAGGGATCCCGCAGGAGTGGGATGGAGAGAACAGATGAGGTCACAGTTGAAGGGGAGTCAGATCTGGGAAGTTTCTTGATCAGTCCAACAACCTTGCATGACTCAGATTGTCCCTCGCTAAACATCGGCGGGCTTGTCCGTCGACAGCAAAAGAAGACCACCGATCATTGCCCAATAAATCCAAACAGAAACCCCAACACCTTTGCTATCAGGTCACCGGCCAAGCTTCCATCCATCCACCTGGGACCGTTTCAACAACTCTAATTTTTTTGACAGTTTGAGTATCCAAAATGAAGTAGAAAGCTGTCCACCAATGAAAGCTGTCCACCACTCCTCGTTTGATTCCATCTTGGTCCCTCACAAAACATCCTCTAGTGTCATGCACGTGCTGAGGGAACCCCTTCAGAAAGACCTGGTACTATGGACTTGGTACTTGGGAGCGATGGTTCCGAGCACTCACTCGCCGCCTCATGCCGAGTCGTCCGAATATCGCCGCAACCCACCAAAGACAACGCACACATCTTTGTTTCTTTTTTCAGTTTTATTTGTAAATGCATCTTGGATAGAACAAAGAAAATATATATATATATATATATATATATTTATATTCATATGTACTGAAACTTTTTAAGTTATGTACACGTTCAGGGTTTCGCACTACAAATCCTCACAAACACCGATTTGCGTTAAGATGTGGTATCAGAATAGTCTCTGTGTGATTCCTGGATGCGGCCGTATTTACATACATTCATAGGATGCGATAAAACACCTGTGCTCACACAAGCATTAGAAAAAAAAAAATTCAAAAATTGAATAAAAGGAATGATGTGTAGCCCCGCTCGTCGCTGCTCGGCATACATGAACGGAGGGCACGGCCACGCCCCCTACGCATCCACGGCAGGCCGCAACACTGAGAGGAATTCGGGGCTTTACAAAGTGGCCGCGTCCCGTCCTCGAAGGGATGGCGCGACTACATTTCCCAGGAGCCCGCGCTCCCGGCGGGCTCAGCACCATCGGCGTGTAGTGTGTCGGCTGCTTTCGCCTCAGAGTCACCGGCAGCTGAGGCCAAAGGCTTCTCAGGTTGATTCCAGTAACATGACATTGAGGCAGATTTTTTTTTTTTTTCTTTTCCTTGAAGTCAAGTTCCCAGCACAAACACGAGCTCAGACAGCGACAGCAGACTGAGATTTAATGGCTGTAAATGATCGACGCAAAGGCCGCTCTGCATGGCGCCTTCTGGATTATCGGACTTGTAACCGTTGCCTCATCAGAGATGGGTCACTTAGAAGCACGAGGACTTCGTGGCACAGTAAGGCAAGAAGAGTGACTTAGTGAATCAACACAGGTGATATTTAACACTGATTAAATCCAACAACCGATGGTTCGCGTTTGCATTTCTTGCGTTAGCTCTGTTATTCTTCCTCCTCGCGTCCCGGCGGGTTTAAAAGTGTCGCCGTGAGCGTCGGAGGCCTCCTGGTCAGCCCACTGAGATGAACGCAGTCAGTAGTTCCATGTCCACAAAGCGCCACAGGTGCAACCACGCCGAGCGACTCAGGGGCCAGAGCTAGCTATCAGGGGAACACCGTGGGCAAGCGGCCCCTGAAGGAGTAGCCACTGCCCCGGGTGTGGCTAACGCCGGCCTGAACGAGCTTCAATCTGACTTTCTGATTGTTGCATAAGATGAGGAATGTCCAAGGCGTTGGCAAGCTCTCGGGAGGATAAAAGGCAGTTGTGGTTGTCCATGCGGAACGCGAACACAAAGCAAAGCGATCCGTATAATCCAGTACGAATGAAAATAAACTTATCTTATCCTCTGCTGGGATGGGAGATAAGAGAACAAACAAGAGGAGAACAAAACACCGGAGCACCAAAGGAACACCCTTCAGTTGATCGCAGATGGGATGGTAGCTTTCTGCAATAAATTAGGACAATCACAGGGCGCAAAAGGCCACGGCGACGAGACGGTGGCGCGGGCGTTTGCGCGTACGCCAGAGTCACCTTGAGAATGATCCCAGCATTCCCACTGATCCGAGCAAAAAGTGGGGGGAGAGGGGGATCAGTTTGCCGAGCGAACGTTCCGGCTGCTTCGTGGAAAACGGTGGACTTTGATGTGTTTGGACAGATGGTCGCTGCGGGCAAACTTCTTCTCGCACACCGGGCACTGGTAGGGCTTGACGCCTGAGTGGGAGCGCCGGTGCCGCGACAGCTCGTCTGAGCGGGAAAACCTGGGAAGACAGCAAAAAGAAAAGGAAAATAAAATAAAGCATCGTACAGTTTAGGCGAAGACTCGACAGAACCACACACTTGGCGTCCATTTTGCAGAGCTGGTTGTACGGCTGCTACCATGAATTAAAAGGGGTCACACCTAAACATCACGTTCAAATTGAGGGGAAACGTGAAACTTTGAATGTTACAAGCTTGTTACGGGGGAATAGAAGAGAGTTGTGTCACAGGGATCGGCATCACCACTCAGATTTCTTATGTAACTGGGCAATTTTGGCTTGTCTGCTTCCTCTCTTCAATAAACATAACCTTTGCATTTCCTCAGATCTCATCTCATCATCTTCCGCTTATTCCGGTTCCGGGTGGCGGTCGTGCTGGAGCCGATCCCAGCTGACAAGGGGCGAGCGGCGGGGTACAAGGAAGTACCCGGAGAGAACCCACGCAGACTCGGGGAGGAAGCCGGAGTACCCGGAGAGAACCCACGCAGACACGGGGAGAGCATGCAAACTCCACATAAAAAGATCCCAGGCCGGGAATCCAACCTGAGACCTTCTTGCTATGAGGCAACAGTGCTAACCGCCGCACCACCGCGTGGCCCCCATTTCCTCAGATCAAAAAAAACAAACAAAAAAATTAAAACATAAATCCATCAGCACATCGGCCAGAGAAAGCTGGACCCCGTGCAGACTTCTTTCCTCTGGCCTTGAATGACAGCTTATGGAAGTTTCCCTTTCCGGTGAAAACATTCCACGCATGTGTGGCTGCATTAGCGCCAGGAACCAGGGAACCCCAGCTTCCCTCCTCCGGCGGCTCAGGGCTCGACACGGTCACGCCTCCAAAATAACTAGGGCAGCTGATTTCAAACAGATTTTTTTTTGGAAAAATTGGTCCATTAAGGATGTATTAACAAAAGCAGCCACCGCTGATGCGCTCTACACCGAGGGACAAACTGTGCTGAGTCATAGTGGATCAGCGTCTAAACCTTTAAACAAACTGGTCAGACATGTTTTGAGAGTAACGCCGACGCGTTCTCAGGACTTTTTTCTATGTTCTCATTGGTTCAGGTAATGATGAGTGGCTGTTTGAGGCCACGTAGGTCTAACAACTCATTTACCGGAACCAAATTCTGACCTTTGGAGAAAAAAAAAAGCCTGCTCTGTTCCTGCTGCACGCCGCTGCTACAGTGTGGCGCAGCATGGCGGTGGCTGTATTTGACTGACCTTGCTGGATGCAAAACTCATGTCGGCTATGCTAACTTTTAGCATATAACGCCATTTGAATTCGCCAGAAGTGACGTATGCAGCAGCCATCCCGATTCCTCTTCTTGATCCACTACACGGTGACACGGACCTACGAAAAAACCCTCGTCATGCCCGAAGCATGTCAACAATGGTCATTCGGAAATGTCAGCTGGAACCCATCTCAGAGCTTTGCGGACCCTCTGGTTCCTCTCTAAATAGCTGTGCTACAATGCGAGAACGCAGCCCCGCTATGCAGGAAGGCCACAATGGGACGGCCAAGCCTTGTCTGCTTGCACTCGCCGCAGTCAGAAACGCAATCGAGAAATGGCAGTAACAGGAATGCTGGAAGTCAAGTTTGAGGTCTGGAAGAGCAAGAACCGCTTGCAGGGCTTGCTGGAAGACGCAGATCAAAACCCCGGTTTGACTGCAAATGACCTTGAGGAAGGTTTAGCTTCTTTTCTACTCACATGACCTTGAAAAGGGAGCACAGTCAGACGGGGAACCTTCACCTCGCCCGCGACATAGAGCTCAGCATCAGAGGTTCATCATCTAAACAAGCCTGGCGCATGAAATTCTAACAAACTCGGGCTTCAGTGGTGTCGGGAGTTATTTGACTGAAGTCGATCGCATCAGCGCTATCCCGATTCCGCAGAGATGCCGTGGAGTTCTACCTACTCGTTCTACCGTGGGACCGACGCTCGCCTCGCCCGATGCGCCCTTGAGGTCTGCGTTGTGCCGCTATTACACGGCGAGCGTCCCTTGCTGTTAACTTTACTCAGGTGCTGTTTAACTATTTGGAAAGTGTCGAGTCAACTCTTGGGGGTGAGTAGTGATGTGGGTTCAACCCTTCTGCTGTGAAGGTGGCAGAACTTTGTGAAAGGAGCCCCTCACCAACTGTTGCCCATCAGGGTTTGGGTTCACGTTGCAGGCAACGGCAAACATGACAGGGTGACGGGAAGACGGGAATGGCAGGATAATGATCCATGAACATGCCTAAAAACCCACCATGGACGACCCCGGGAGACACAACCCAAAGGTTCTCCGCTGACTTTTTACAGTCACGTGACTGAAACAAATGCTTTGTCCCAAGAGAGCCGGGCGGGAAGACGGGCGAGTACGCTGAAGACTCGGAATGAAGACGGAAATGACTTTCAGCTGCTGCGAAGGAGCATCAGCAAGCTGCGGCGGCTGCCGGAGGAGGCGATGCTGAGCTCTGACTTTTGTGCATGCCAAATTTTTGCCAAGTTTTTTTTTTTTTAGGAAGATAATTGTGAATTGTTGGCTGCAAACACGCTGGGTTCCCTCTGGGCCACCGTAAGTCAGCGGACAGAATTTCTGGAACAAAAGAAGAACCTGTCTCTTCCTGCTCTACGCTTTCTGGCCTCTGCTCGGGAGTTCCGGCGCGAGCACACGACACCACGCTCGGTTCCGTGCTCGAGCCCCTGCGAGGAACCTTGACTGATCCCTCCCTGCCTCTTTCATGCAGCGTGGCAGCCTGGACGTTCCTCTCCCCCAGTCATGGTAACTATTCAACGCTTTGTCTTTTGTTTCGCCGGCACTTTCCTCACCCGCCGCTGCCTTCAAATGAAAATCAGAACCGTCTCTTCTTCTACTGTTCTGCGTGCCGAAACCCACCACCACTCCAGTCCCTTTTTATCTTTTGAAACAGATGTAAGTTACTCATTCCTCTGCTTCTCTTAAGACTCCCTCCCCCCCACCAACTTTTCTTTTTCCCCCTTCGTACAGCCCCCTCATTTACCCCATCAAATACAGTGGCTTACACACACACACACACACACACACACAGGTCCTCACACACACCAAAAACACACATCCAAATTAGATCCTGCCTTTTTTTTTTCCCTCGCAGAAACAAGAGCCCTTTGTTGGCTGGAACGCGGCCCGGATTTGCGACCGCACACATTTCTGCAGCTCCTCTCGTATATCAGGAAATTTTTTTTTGTTGTTGTCTTGCGCAGCATTAAAAAATGCAACGGTGGCACTTTGCCAGGTCGGTCTTAGGCCGAACGGAGCGATGCACAAAGCTTTTTTAATAAATGACGTCGCTCGGTACCTGCGGGCAAAACTGCATTTCACGCGGCGGCGGGCTCCTCCAGTCCAAAGGCTGCCCTCCGGCAGAAGCCAAACAGCACAAGCGCTCTCCGGTTGGGACAGTTAAATCTGTTAGTCTGGATATTACTGATCAAATAAATGAAAACCACGCAAATAGATCAATGCAAATATATGCAAGGCGCATGGAAAACACCTGACTGTACTGGGGCAGGCTGTGATGCCAGTTATGGCTTCTTAATTACTAGCTTGCATGCACATTTTTGCGGCAGTGAGGAGCGATGAAGCGGCTAACCAACCGGAGTTCGGCTAACGTTAAACAAGCTGATGAACCCTCTCAGGCTGGGAAGGCTTTTAACAGAGCCCAGTGCGTCGGCTTGCTAACAGTTTCCCAGTATATCGAGTCAGGCTACGTGTCCCAACACCGGCTTCTCGCAGCTTGCTAGCATCACTCACGTCACACCCATTTCCTAGCTAAGCATTAAGGGATCTATGAATATGTTAACCTGCGCCAGATCTGCGCTCACTGTAGCTGCACAGCCATATACTTCTCTACCAAGCTCCTGTTTAGCTAGTTAGCTCGCTTGCTGGCTAGCATCTTCTCCTGCCACACCAATTCCTAGCTTGGCATAAAGGGACCGGTGAACATGCTAACCTCGCCAATGTCTGAGCTCACCATAACTCGCCTGCTAACAAACAAATTTCAATTCCTAGCTCCTAGTTAGTTACTTAGCTTGCTTGCAATACTCATGTCACACCCATTTCCTAGCTTAGCATTAAGGGAACTATGAATATGCTAACCTCACCCATCGCCCACCCTCCGCTCACCATCACTCACATGCGCAGTAACATACTTCCTCTGCTCCTGGTTAGTTAGTTAGCTTGCTAGCATGTCACATCCATTTCCTAGCTTAGCATTAAGCTAACCTCACCCACATCTGTGCTCACCATAACTCGCATGCGCAGTAACACACTTCTTCTCCTAGCTCCTAGTTAGGCAGTTAGCTTGCTAGCATCTCCTCATGTCACACCCATTTTCCTAGCTTAGCATTAAGCTAACCTCGCCCGCGTCTGTGCTTACCATAACTCGCATGTGCGGGAATACACTTCTTCTCCTAGCTCCTAGTTAGTTAGTTAGCTTGCTAGCATCTCCTCATGTCACACCCATTTCCTAGCTTAACATTAAGCTAACCTTGCCCACTTCTGCGCTCACCATAACTTGCATGCACAGTAACACACTTCTTCCCGAAGCTAGCTAGCTAGCCTGCTCGCTTGCTAGTGTCTCTACCTTTCAAACTGATTCCTAGCTTAGCATTATGGTATGGTATGAATACGCTAACCTCGCCCACATCTGCGCTCACTGCAGCTCTCCTGCACGGCAACACTCTTCAATTCCTAGCTCCTGGTTAGTTAGTTAGCTTGCTCCCTTGCTAGCACCCCCTACTGTCACTCTTTAGACGTGCCACGTGCAAATGATTCTGATTGGTCTGTTGTGTTTTCTGCGTGAGAATCCCAGGCTGTTGGAGGCCGCTCTCCACGGACAGCCGTTGGTTCACTGTAGCTCCGGAGCAGAAATCCCCGGTCATTGTCAGATGTTGCTAGCTTAAATTGCACATGTCCTGTAACACATAAATAAGATCGTATAGATGTCAACAAGGTCGGAGGTCGAGTTTAACGGCTTATAAGGCTTAAAGTCGGCCTTGTGCTCTAGTTACATTCCATCACACACACAAAAATACACACACACACACACACACACACACACACAGACTGATGATAGTAAAAAAAAAGATGCCTCTACTTTAATGAGCAAAGAAATTGCCTCACTGATGAAGACATCAGGTTCTCTCGCTTTCTCTGCTGCACATAGCAGGTTCCGAATTAGAACTGCTGCTTTATGCTGAGCACACACACACACACACGCACACACACACACACACACACACACAAACACATGCGCACACACACACACTTGTACTGCCTCAGCAACTGCCCAGCTGTCGAGTCTCAACAGGAGGCGCCCATGTTGTGCCCATGTGACTGCAGCCCACATGCTCCGGCCCAGATTTAGTTTACATCTGCAAAGAAAAAAACCCAACCCCTGCTATTGCTGCACATCCCAGATCTAAGCGGGACCGAGCGGCCAGACCGCCCCGCTCCATCAAATTAACGCTTTGGAGGCATCTGATTGTTTCTGCTCGGCACTTCCTGTTTCGGATCCTTAAATAGCCCGTCAGCTTCCCGTTTCAAACCACTCATGTGGAAGAGCTGCTTCTGTGATCTCTGCGGGGAGGACGTGGGGGTCTCTGGTTCTCCGGGTCCTACGGGCCCACCAGCCAATGCTAACAGGTGACCCCTAAAGTGACAGGTCAGTTCAAGTGTCACTTAAAATCTGTGCCAGGCACATGATCATTTCCCTTTGACGCACAATTAACGGCCGCTTCAAAATAGGCCATAATAACACGTGGGGGGGGGGTTGGACTGTTTAGATGTTGCAGATAAATGGGAGCATAGACCATAGACCATCATAAATATTCATGAAATCTGGCCAAATGCGTACATGAGGGCGAGTAAACATGCAGAGAAACATTCATTCAGGCATTGAAGTCACACCCACCTCCATCCACAGCCCTGCCAGTTGCAGGCGAAAGGCTTTTCCCCCGTGTGCCTTCTGAGGTGGGCCTTCAGGTGGCTGCTCTTGGTGTACATCTTGGTGCAGCCGGGAAAAGTGCATTTGTGCATTTTGATAAGATCCGCAACCGGGTTCTTCTGGAACTTCTGACCGCCCACCAGAATCCCCGATCCCTGGCCGGCCGAGCCGTCGCCGAGGCCGAGGGGTTTGGCTGCAATGGGGACGGGGGCGATGCGTACAAACTTGGAAGAGATGTTGAGGCTGGGGGAGGGAAGGATGTGGGGCACCAGAGCAAAGGTCTGACCCTGGATGTTGACCAGCAGCTGTGCGATTTTTATGTCTGAAACTGGGGCAGGCCGTGGGGGCTGGGCTGCTTGGGAAAGAGGCACCACTGTGGGCTCCTGCTTGATCTGAAGGGGCTGAATCTGGAGGATGACCGGCGCCCCACCACCGTTAGCGCCATTGTCTGTGGCCGAAGGCTTGTTGGGGGACACCTTCTTGTCCTCTGTGCTGGATTCACTTATGGGGTTAGCTGATGGGGTTTTGGTGTCACTCCCGTCACAGTCCAGACCGGTAGCACAGGCTGGTGCCGAGGTCTGGTCTGCATACTTGGCTTCCGGTTCTATCTTGGGCTCAGGGGAAGCATCCCTGCACCACTGTAGGCCGACCTCGAGACCAGGAGAATCTCCCGGCCCCATTCCCAACCTCGGGCAACTCTCCCTGATCTCCTGCTTCATCGTCACCACGTCCATATTTTCCTCCAGGAATTCTTCAATCTCCTCCAGCGTGGGCTGGAAAGACCCACCGAGTTGTTCCTCCGTCTCCACATTGGACCAAGCAAAGAAGTCGAAACTTTCCTCCCTCACCGCCTCACGCTTGGAGGGCTCATCTCTCCGCGAGTCCCAGAGGAGGGTAGATAGCGGCGTGTGTGCCACAGACCCGGCCTCGGCGTTGCTAGCACCTCCCAAAGAGGCCTGAGACAGCAGGTGGTCCAGGATGCTGTCCTGGCTCTCAGCACTGGAGTTGCTGCCATAGCTGGAGCTGAGCACCTGGGAGTCCGGGCTGGAGCAGGAGCGAGGGCTGGAGGACTCGCTCAGGTCGTCCTCTGAGAACGGCGATGGCATCACCTGGTAATCCAGGTCAGTCACCATGTCGGAGAGCCGGCTGGCCGGCGGAAAGCCACTGTAAGAAAGGAAGGTGGCCGTGCCCACTGGGGAGTGATCCACCATCCCTGGCTCCCGCCAAAGGTCCCGCGTTGCTGTTGGACTTTTTTGTGTTTTGCAATGAATCCGCGAAAAAGACTTAATCCTTCCTTCTGGGAAAGTGGGGCCGAAGCGCCCAGGTCATCGAGGTCACGCCTCTCACCGGCGCGACGGCTGCTCCAATCCGAGGTCTCGCACACCTGGAACTGGAACAAACGGAAGAAAGACGGCGAGAAGCCTGTTAATCTTAATCCCAAAAATTCAAAACACCTTCCAGACTTTGAAAGAGGGGACTCTCGCGGGATCTTTTCGGAGCAGGTGCAGCGACAACAACAACAACAACAAAAACTTGACGACTTTATGCAGACTCTTGGGTCATTAAACAAGAGTCCAAACTGCACGGGCCGCGGACCCCTTACGGGCTTTTAGGTGTAAAGGTGCTGTTACAACCGTCTTAAAATTAAAAAGTCATTTTGGTGCGTAACACAGGCAGCAAACGTCCCACAGCGTCCGTCCGTAACGAGACATTTGATTGCATATGGCCGTCCTCGTATATGCTCGTTTTTTCCAACTTATTTTTGTGGCTTCATCACATGGTGTTTGTGTGTGTGTGTGTGTGTGTGTGTGTGTGTGTGTGTGTGTGTGTGTGTGTGTGTGTGTGTGTGTGTGTGTGTGATCTTGGCAGGTCCGCCTACTTTGGTCCGGGGCTATAAGCGAACGCTGCCGGTCATGTGGTCGGGCAACAATGGAGGCGCGTCTCCGCTTCATTTGAATGTCCCACTGTAGCTTCACAAATAGGAAATTTTCCTGGAAGTGGGAGCGTCGAACCCCCCCCCCACCCCGCCGCCCACGCCCCTCCCTCTCCAGTTGACCGAGAGTAAACCCAGACAGGGAGAGAGGAAGGGGAGGGAGGGGGAGGGAGGGGGGAGGTGGGGGCTGTCAACATTATTATCAGGAGGCGCCGCGGGGGGCAGCAGAGAGCCGCGTGCGCTCCCGCTGCTTGTTTACCGGACTCGGACGGAGCCGCGGGTCTGTTACATCACCGCCTGGACTCGGAGGCAGAGGACCGGACCGTTAGTCTGGCCCAAACGGACACACACACACACACACACACACACACTGATTATGAGGATTAATATTCCGCGTGCGTGCGTGCGTGCGTGCGTGCGTGGGGTTTTTTTTTTTTATGTCAGGGGATTAGCCCCCAAACTGACATTCGTCTCTGCCCTTTCTGCCATATGC